>CAMZMU010000088.1:16197307-16495722 GCA_947311845.1 Poa pratensis
CTCGAGGCGCCGTCGACGGAGAAGAAAATGTGAGGTCTAAATCGCTCAGCTCATGAACTAGTTCATCAATTGGTTTTATATAGAACTTGTCTAGTATATAGAACTTGTCTAGTATATAGAAAACTCGTCTAGTATCTTGCACTTTATTGTTTCTGTCTAGTTTTTGTCTAGCATAGAAAACTTGTCTAGTATTTACTCCCTCCGTCCACTAATAACGTCTCAAGTTTGTCAAAAAATGGATGTATCTAGACATGAAACATGTATGGATACATCCACTTTTTGACAAACTTGAGACACTTATTAGTGGATGGAGGGAGTAGAAAACTTGTCTAGTATCTTGCACTATTTTAAAGTCTATTAAGGAGAATTAATTTCAACTCGTTGTAAATAACCGATGAGAATAGATCCAGTCACAACTTTTTGTCAATGTGCTAATCCTCGTTATTGTTTGTGTAGCTAGTGTATGAAGTAATAGTATTTCGGCGACACTGTATAAAAAGGTGAGGCTCTTGGAGGAAACATCACCTTCAAGTTATGCCTCCAAATCGTTTGATCGGACTGCAACACACGGATATAGGCGCTTAAAGGTGTGAACTGTTTTCACATTAAATTATATCTATGTCATGTACATCATATTTTGGCTCTTTCTAACTATCAATCCATGTATTTTATATCCAGAAGCACAAAGTTGATCCGAACAAACTTTAAATGTGCTACTTATAAGTGGGATTATATTTCGGCGACACCGTCCAAGATGGAGCAAGCCTTAGTACGACAATTTGGCATTTGGCTTGGTGTAGTTTCTGTTTTTTCAGTTTCTCCCGGCTATTTTGTGGTGTGTGTTTAGGGAGCAAGCCTTAGCTGCAGTTTAGGGAGGCATGAGAATGATAGGATTAGCGAAGCATGTAACCCATCTTTTGATGCTATGTAATGGTGACAATTGTTATATAAGTTATGAACGGTTTTGCTAGCAACCTTTGTGCTTCTGCTGTGATATTTTGAATGTCAATTGGCAACTGTATTGCTGCTGGTAGGCTTATGAAAAAACCTCAATGCAAACGAGTAAAACAGAATCTTCGTTTCTGATGTCCAGATACATCGGCAACGGAGACTGGATGGCAACCGTAGCCAAAATCAAGCCTCATCGGTGACGGTTTTTCTTGTCCGTTGCCGATGGAGCCTTCACATCAGTGAGACAGGGTCGGGGACACGGACCCTTTTCCGTTGCCGAAGGGTTTTTTGGCCCGTTTCCGATGTGTCGTTCTGTACTAGTGTTAGCTCCCACTCACTTTCTTGTAAATGCAGGTCTCTTCAACTATTTTGGACGACTCCAAAATCTTGATCGCATTATCAAGAAGATTCCAGCTCCGATATGCTTGCTTCAGCCCATGAATGAACAGCTGAAGTTTGCATACGTGTCTAGCATCCTTAGGATCAACAAACCTACTCGTTGTACAACTACAAATATTTCTTAATGTTGCCATTAGGGAACATGGTTTCTTTATCCATCTATCAATTTGTCAATTTGAAATTATAGTAACTGCTAAGACAATCCTAAATAGACTTACGCTTCGCCACCTGAGACAAAATCTCGTTGTGGTCAACTCTTTGAATTTGTCAAAAACATTTACGACGAATCGAACTTTATAGACGGTTGTCTCTGTCGATGTCTATTTTCTCATATAATTCCATTTGCGCTCAACGGCCTCAAGGCCATCGCGAAGATCTACCCAAGTCATCACTTGGTAATCATACATGGATTTTATCTGGATTATATATGGCTTATAGCCATTGGAGGACTTAGGTCCACCATCGCTTCTTCGTATTCCGTAAGTTTGTCATGTTTCAGACGGTCATAACAAGATTGTCATACCACTTAGTGCGGAACACATTCTCGCACCGCCTACGATCTTAGTATGAGTTTTGATTAGAGCTTCGTGACCATTATCACTAGCTTCCTTCCAGAGGACGGTTTCAGAACAACTTCCGTTGCGCCACTCGTGTCCGGAGGAAAAGTTCATTAACTCCGTCTTGCTCTACTTTCTCTCCCACTTATACCCTTGGCAAGATTACAACTTCTTGAGTAAGGTACTCTCTCCGTTACACAATATAAGATGTTTTAACCCGTTCCACAATCACATATATACACATGTATGTAGACACCTTTTAGTGTATATGTGCACTCATTTTAGTCTGAATCTAGTCAATATGTTAAACACCTAAAACATCTTATATTATGGAAAGGAGGGAGTACGTTCCAGCAACAATTGCCTTTGTCGTGAAAGGTGTATCCAATTGTTTATCAGATACTCTGCAAAGATGAATTTATCCGCTTTAGGTTTGAACTCATCGAAAACCTAAATTACATAAACGACTATCTAGGCAAAAAGCCATGCCATAACTCATATGGTATTACCTTCACGAGATTTAGATGGTTTCCTATAATTTAAAGTGAATGTTTTGATTCCAACATATAACTAAAATAATTCGATAAGAGATATTATTGACCACACATTATCCAATAGAGTATGGTTATGACGTGGAAACACACCATAGCACTGTGGTGTTCCATGTGGCGTAATTTGTGAAACTCTTTTCACAAGTCTTATGATGATATGCCAAACTCATAACTCAAATCCTTGTCTCCTCGATAGTATCGCAGGAAATTGATTTTCTTGTTAAGTTTATTTTCTACTTCACTCTGAACTTGTTTGAACTCATCAAACTTTTCAGACTACCATTTCATTAAGTGGATATGCACATATCTACTCAAATGATTGGTGAATTTACGAAATAATGATTTCCACTACTCGTTAAAATACTCGTTGGTCCGGACACATCAGTATGTATGATTCTCAACAAGTTAGATGTCCGCTTCCTTAAAACCGAAAACGGAGTCTTAGTTTATCTTGTCCATGAAGGACGGTTTGCATGTGTCAAAAGATCAAAATCCAAATGCTCGGAGATCCATCAGAATTGAGCTTGTTCATGCATATACATATAACGTTGACATGACTTCAAACGATAGTGCCACACGAATGCGGTGTCATTACTAAGTCTATATCTTTGGCATTAATGTTATGAATGCTGGAGCTACTACCATTAGATTCAAAATAAGAACAATCCATTCATAACCAGTGTATGATCATTTGAAGATATTACTCATAAATACAGGACAACAATTTGTCACTAACATATATGAATATCATCTCGCCAGAGGCAAGACACACTTATAATGGTCATGCTAACAAGTGATTACAAAATAACTTATTCAAATGGTAGATGCAGAGGGAGAGTGTTGATGGCCATCACAACATATTACTTGCCATCATCGACACACATCGTCTCCTCGTCCTTCCAAGCTACTCAAGCAGAAAATCTTGTTTCATAAAACATGACCAGTATCATAAACTCAGTCACTACAGCGAGTACTTGTTTAGGTGAAACATTCATAACACGTATATCATGTATACCATCTTCATTGATGACTTC
Organism: Poa pratensis; assembly: GCA_947311845.1. NCBI lineage: Eukaryota > Viridiplantae > Streptophyta > Magnoliopsida > Poales > Poaceae > Poa > Poa pratensis. The sequence goes on from CAMZMU010000088.1 coordinate 16,200,800, forward strand.
CCAGTGATCTATTTCATCTTCTTGGTTTTTCACCGAACCAAGAATTCATGAAGGTGAACGATTCTCCTTGCATGATATAGTCCATGACAAATTATTTGCAGCTGGGGTGGGCGGCAAGCATGCACCCCACCGAGCAAAGTTGTATATCATCCAGTATTGAGCTGAGTGTGGAGTTTTCAGTGTCATCAAGCATGACTACCACATGCTCTTTTAATGTGAGTATTCTCTTCCATTTGCTCGAGAAGAAAACCTGACTTACGGTGCATACAGAGCATCAAGCTCAACGATCATTCCGAATGTTCATGATTTGTCAACATGCACCTGCATTCATTATCTATGGCAGAGATCATAGCATACTGAACTATGATGGAATTATCCGCACAAACTTGATAATCCGAATTACTTCTTTGTTAGCGGAATCTCCAGGTTTCATCTCCTAGAGGATTTTGTATCACATAGAGCTAAAGGTTGAGACAAGGAGTATCCTCCAGCTACAGTACAAAACTATGAAGTTGGACCCACCTTTTAAGTTTCTCAATCGCAGGAATGCGCCTAAGTTTAAAGAGGGCTATCGAACAGGTTATTATCTACATATATTTTTGCAAAGACATTTTGACTATTTTCATAATATGGGTTCATGTTTTAAATAAAAATATAAGAACTCCCACTCAAAACGAACATCCCTTGTCGTCATTTTAGTGATTACATGATCCTAATCCACTATACCACTCCCGATCGTCACGGCCGATAGCATAGCTTCAAAGGTAGACATCACCATGTCAATCACATCATTCATGTGACTCATGCTCGACCTTTCGGTCTTCCTGTGTTCCGAGGCCATGTGTGTACATGCTAGGCTCGCCAAGTTAACCTTAGTGTTTTGCTGTGCAACATGGCTTACACCCACTATATGCGAACGCTGAAATGAATAGCACCCGATCGTCACGACCTGCCTCATAACGGAGAACTTTCTTGGTGCACTAGAAAAATAGGCCTTTCGTCCGGGCCATTAGTCCCGGCCGTGGCCTGGGCAGGGACTAATGGTCCGGACACGTCACCCCAAAAACGCCGAAGCGTACGGCACCCATTAGTCCTGGCTCGTTAGGGCCCAATAGTCCCGGTTTGAGATACAAACCGGGACTAAAGAGGTCTGCGGCCCGCTGCGGCCTGGTGCCCCCCTTTAGTCCCGGTTTGTATCTCAAACCAGGACTATTGGACTGGCCCTATATATATGGCAGCCCCTCTCCCCTCTCTCTGTTTTTTTCTGGTGGAAGGTGGTGTATGTTTGTGCTAGTTTTTTTTTTCTTCATATGCACTAGAGGTGTTCGTGAAATGCGTGTTAGAGCGATGCCACTTGAGTTCATATGAGACAAACATGATATGAGGTGCCCGAGCCACACTTAAGCCTTCCTCCTCTTTGTTTCCAAGTGTCCTAAAAGGTTAGCAACTATTTTCTCATTTAGACCGCGCGGTACTAATTTTAGCATCGTGATTGTGTTTGATATATTGTTCTATGATGCAGATGAGCCATCCATGGATGTACGGACCGACGCTCTGCCGCTTACAGAGAGGGCGTGCGTTCTTTTCGCCTTGCGGCCGAGGCGAACAAGCGGCGGGATGGCTTTATGATTTGTCCATGTGTTGAATGTCGGAATGAGAAGGACACTCTTCCTCAAGAGTCATTCAGAGCCACCTGCTTCGGTCCGGTTTCATGTCCGGCTATAATGTTTGGACCAAGCACGGAGAAAGATGGGTTATGATGGCAAGACGGCGATGAAGAAGAGAACAATGATGATAACTACTGATCTATGTTCCCTGAATACGCTGATACCGCAATGGAAGACAATGAAGAAGAAGGGGGTGCAGAACGGGCACCAGATGAGCCCGCTGATGATTTTGGTCGGGTCATTTCTGATGCAAGCGAGGCTGCGACACAGAAAAGGAGAGGTTGCTGTTCGAGCAGATGTTACAGGACCACAACAAATTGTTGTATCCAACTTGTGAAGATGGCCAGAAGAAGCTGGGTAGCACACTAGAATTGCTGAAGTGGAAGGCAGAAACCGTGTGACTGACTCGGCATTTGTTGGGATATACCTACTAGGGGTATCACCAGCATGGATCAATCCGGCTAGTCCAGGGTGGCCCGCAGTGGTGGTGAAGGCTTTGCCTACCGGGCGGCCCAGATAGCTGACGACCAAGGAAGGCGGATGCCGGCAAGGAGGAGGCCCAAGACTGAAGCCCATGAAGCCACCAAGACCAAGACGGAAGGCGGCATACTTGCCGGCTAGGTTTAGGACTCCGTATACTTGCTGGATACGTAATCACCTTGTAACCCTAGGTCCAGCCGCCTATATAAGACCTCGGGACGCCTTTAGGGCACGATCTGATACACCAACTCATTGTAACCTGTTCACGGCGATATTGCCTTATAGTGAGTTATAGCAGCACGTAGGGCACCGCCACCGCCGTGGTGCCTGAAGCTGGGTAAACCGCCGTGTACAATCCCGACCTTGACGACGTCCACCTTCTTGCCCTACGTTCACCCTCGGCTAGCAGGACCCCGTCTCCTATCCAAGATGCCGATACGACGACAGTTGGCGCCCACCGTGGGGCCTAAGGCGTCAGGCGTCACGTTCCAGGCGGGAACTCTTGGCGGCATCGGCGAAACAATCGCCGTCGGCCGCGCTGTTCGCTACGGCGACAACCACTACATCAGCTGCGACGAGTCCTACATCCCCGCAGACGACTACATTGTCGGATGCGGAGTTGTGCCGTTTGGCGGCGTCGATGTGTTCATCGGCTACACTTCTGAGGCGTATGGGTTGCCGCGAATTTATTCGCCATCCCACCCGCCCTACAATCAAGACGGATCTGAGTTTGCCTCCTCTGAGGAGTCCGCAGATTCAGATCTACACTTTGTCGGCATGACGGGACTGGGATCAGACTCCCAGCCCAACAGTCAAGATCCCGAATCTATTCTTCCTGCACTCCAGGATGATGCGATGTCGGATGCCGGATCCAGATCTACCGTTCACGTCAACGTAGATTCTGATTCCGAAGAAGATTCTGCCAGCATGTTTGAGCAACGGGTCAAGAAGTGTTTTATTACACCTGATCCTCCGCCATCTGAGGCGGCTACGGGCTCTTCCGTCAACATGCAGCAGGTTTTGTGGCGGATGTCACCGGCGCAGCTTCAGAGAAGGCGGCAACTGACGCCGCCAACCTGGGGACCCCGGCAACCGATCCACAGTTTCCAGAGCCTCCTGGGGCTCCAAAGAAGAAAATTCTGGAGAAGGGCGAGCCCAGCAAGATAGGAAGCATGGCGGCTCTGGCGGAAGTTCTTCACACGCCGGTAAACGACAAAACCAATCCGGCTGATTTGGAGAAACTTCGGAACACCTTGGTGGAGCAAACTGAGTACCTCAAAAGCAAGCAAGCAGAGGTCCAGAGCCTCCTCGACGAAGCCAAGGAGGAAAACGCCAAGATAACTGCCAAGTGCGACCCCAAGCGTAATCTTTTCACCACCACCCCATTGCCCAAGCCGGCAGGACAAGTGGCGGAGAAGAGGTAGGAAAGGCAGGGATCATGACACCTTCAAATCCCCTGCCCAAAAGCTTGGTTTCGAGTGGGCTACAGCGCCGCAGCGTAAGGACAAGAACGGGGACGTCATCCTCGCAACACCTGTCCTCAACACTGCGCCGCCTTGGACATCCTCAACAATGATGACTATGACAAGGACGAGAAGATCTACTACGCATCGATCCTTGCTCACAAAGCTCTAGAGCAGCAGGCCCGTGCTGATTCTCGCGCCGACATGGCGGACGCAAGGGGAGGAAAGTTGGAATCAAAATCCAACGCTTGCAAAGCTGCGGCCGGTGGCAACCCAGAAGATCCGTCCGGTCCAGTAGCCACGGAAAAGGGAAGGACAAGGAGAAAGACCCACGCAAATCACCACCTCCAAAGGCAGCGTGATGAGGCATCCAGGACCGGCAACAGGCGCAAGGCCTCACCTCCCCGCCTAGGCGGGATGAAGGCGGAAGCAGGGGCAGCAAGCAGCCGCCAAGGAGTGGCGGCAACCGCGACGATGCCCCGCCGCCAAGAAGAAGCAGGGACCGCACACAGTCCCCACCACCAGTGCCCAGGCACGAAGGCGGAAGCCGGGGACACAACAATGAGCCTAGGCACAGCCGGGCAGCGCAGGACGAGCCCATGCTGATAGATCTGGCAAACAGCTCAGTCCGCAAGACGCGAGACATCGTCTCAATGACATCAAGGCTGGAAAGCAAGATGCCTATCTAGGACCTGAGTGCTTTGGCCCAGCCATCCGCAACGTTCAAGTACCCAGAGACATGACATCAGTGTCAAAAACTCATCAAAGGTACAATGGAGCGGACAAGCCAAACTCATGGTTGTCGGACTACGCGCTGGCAGTTGAAATTGCCGGAGGCAATGGCCTCGTCGCTGCACGCTTCCTTCCCCTCATGTGGAGGGGACAGCCCGAAGCTGGATCGAAAACTTGCCGGAGAAAAGCATTCATAGCTGGCATGACATGGAAAAGGTGTTCACGCAGCACTTCCAAGGCACGTACAAGCGACCCAATACATACACAGATTTGGTTCGTTGCGTGCAAAAGCCAGATGAAACAGCTACAAGCTTCTTGGCAAGGTGGATTCAAACAAAGGCAAGCTGCGAGAACGTAGACGACAATCAAGCAATCCATGCCTTCACCACGGGCCTCCTGAAGGGCTCAAGTCTCAGACATAAGCTCGTACGCATGCAAGTCAAGGATCTCGGAGTCATGCTCGAAGTAGCAGCCATGTACGCACAGGCGGATGATGATGCACGCGATGGAGATGGCGCACATGATATGGCGCCAAACAGGCGAGCAAGTCACAAACGCAAGGCTCCCCAGGATGACAAAGCCGGACCATCAAACGAGGTCGCCGCCGCCTTCGAAGGCAAAGGCGCAACCGCAAGTGGAAAGGAAAGGGTAAAGATGGCGGCTCCAGCAAGCAGCGCCTGACATAGATCAGGCGAAAGCCTTGCCTGCCCAATCCACGCGTCCTTAGGCAAAGTCAACCACACATTAGGGGAATGCCGGTTCATGGAGGACTTCAAGAAGACCCCGAGGTTGGCTGGAAATCAAAAAAGAGCAAAAAGGCTGAGAAGACAAAGAAGGAAGACGATGATGGGGCAGTCCATGTCGAGGATGAGGAACCCAAGCTGATGCGCAAAGAAAGGAAATATCCCAAGGTACATGGCCAATTGGTGTGCTTCCTGGGCACTCCTTCGGCAAAAGAAGAAAAGGCGGAGATGCGCGAGCTAAACGCCACAGTACCAGACGTTCCCCAGTATCTAGACTGGTCAGAGGAGCCAATAACTTGGGATAGAGATGATCATCCAGATCACGTTCCTCACCCCGGCAAATACGCCCTTGTCGTCGACCCAATTGTCGATAACTTCAGGCTCACCAAGGTGTTGATGGATGGCGGCAGCAGCCTCAACATCATCTACGCGGACACTCTGAAGCGCATGAACTTGTCGGAAAGCCAGCTTGACTATAGCAAAGTCAAGTTTCATGGCATTGTTCCGGGAAAGCAAGCAAGTCAATGGGAAGCATCAGATTGGAGGTTACTTTTGGGCCTGAGACAAACTACCGCTCGGAGTATCTCAGGTTCGAAGTAGTCCCCTTCAAAAGTGCCTACCACGCCATTTTTGGACGGCCAGCTTTCGCCAAATTCATGGCTCGCCCGTGTTACATATACAGCAAGCTGAAGATGCCGGGACCCAATGGTACAATTACCATCAGTGGCAACTTCAAGAAAGCAAAGGAGTGTGAGCGTGGCAATGCCGCCTTCGCTGAGGCAGTCCTCCACGCAGAGGAGTTAGCCATGTTGAAGAAAGAGCTCGATACATCACAGTTGCCGGAGCATGTAAAGACCGCTGAGCAAAAGAACACTTTCAAGGCGTCCGAAGACACAAAGAAGGCGGATCTGGTCCCAGGTGACAGCTCCAAGCAAGTCACCATAGGGGCTGGCTTGGACGACAAATAGGAAAGCGCGCTCGTCAGGTTCCTCCGTGAGAATCAGGACATCTTTGCATGGTCATCAGCTGACATGCCAGGTGTCCCGAGGGAACTTGCCGAGCACTCTCTTAACGTCTACGAAGGAGCCAAACCAGTGAAGCAAGGAATAAGCGCTACGGTGAGAAGAAGCGGACAGCAATAGGGAAGGAGATCATCAAGTTGCAAGAAGCCAAGTTCATTAGGGAGGTAGTACACACTGATTGGTTGGCAAATCCTGTAATGGTTCCAAAACCTAATAAGGAAATGAGAATGTGCATTGATTATACCGGTTTGAACAAGTGCTGTCCTAAGGACCACTTTGCTTTGCCTCGTATAGATCAGGTCATAGACTCCACAGCCGGCTCCGAGCTGCTGTGCTTTTTGGATGCGTACTCCGGGTACCACCAAATCAAAATGCGAGAATCCGACCAAATCAAAACAGCGTTCACTACACCCTATGGGACCTTCTGCTACATCACGATGCCCTTCGGTCTAAAAAATGCCGGCGCAACGTATCAGCGGTGTATGCAAAGATGCCTTCACGAGCAAATTGGCCGCAATGTTCACGTCTATGTTGACGACATTGCCGTCATGTCAAGAAAGAAGGCAGATTTGCTTGATGATTTGAGAGAAACCTTTGATAGCCTCCGGGTATATAGGATGAAACTCAACCCGAAAAAATGCGTCTTCGGGGTTCCTGCCGGCAAATTGCTTGGCTTTATCGTTTCCGAACGAGGGATAGAGTGAATCCAGAAAAAATCAAAGCGATCCTCAACATATCCAGGCCCAAGGACCTGAAGGACGTGCAGCGACTTGCCGGATCGGCGGCTGCCGTCAGTCGTTTCATTAGCCGTCTTGGTGAGAAGGCACTGCCTCTCTACCGGCTTCTGAAGAAATCCGACAACTTCGAGTGGACAGACGAAGCAGACGCCGCCTTGCAGCAACTCAAGGACGCGTTAACGTCTGCTCCAATTTTGGCAGCTCCTCGTTCGCAGGAACCAATGCTGCTCTATATTGCCGCAACTAACTTGTTGTTAGCGTGGTACTGGTTGTGGAACGCAAGACGGAAATTTCAGACTTGCCGGAACAACGTCCGGTTTACTTCATCAGTGAAGTATTTTCCGCCTCAAAACAGCGTTATCCGCATTACCAGAAATTGGTCTACGGTGTTTTTACGCCGCCAGGAAGTTAAGGCACTACTTCCAGGAACATTCAATAACCGTGGTGAGCAAGGCACCTCTGGGGGATATCATCAATAATACAGATGCAACAGGCCGCGTTGCCAAATGGGGCATTGAACTTGCCGCCTTCGACATCTCGTATAAGCCCAGAACGGCCATTAAGTCTCAAGCCTTAGCAGATTTCGTAGCTGATTGGACGGAGGCCATGGACGAAGTACCTCTCCCTGAAGATGCATACTGGATCATGCACTTTGATGGATCAAAAATGCTCAGGGCTCGGGGGCTGGCATTGTTTTAAGAAACCCTCAAGGAGACAAGCTTAGTTATGTGTTACAAATTCACTTCAAGGCAACTAATAATGTTGCTGAATACGAAGCTCTCCTTCATGGTTTACACATTGCCAAGGAACTTGGCGTCCAGTGTCCTCTGCTACGGAGATTCAGATTTGGTGGCGCAACAGATACGTGGTACTTGGGACACAAAGAGCGAAACAATGGCGGCATATCGAGCTACCGTTGACGAATTCGCCAAGTGTTTTCTAGGCTACGAGGTCCGCCACATCCCAAGAGCTCAAAATGAGGCGGCAGATACACTTGCCAGAATGGGGTCTGAACGCAAAAAGGTACCAAAAGATGTTTTCCTGGAACACCTACACAAGCCGTCAATTAAAGGAGCAGACCTCCTTGACCCAGAGTCGGCAGAACCAGTTGATAGTGCTAGCTATGCCGTCTACTTGGTAAAGCCGGATTGGACGACGCCATATTTGGACTTCCTGATCAATCAGGAGTTACCGGATGATGAGGTTTTGAAAAGGCAAATAATAAGAAGAGCCAAGGCATTTACAATAATCAAAGGTGAATTGTACAAGCGTAGCACCACTGGTGTTTACCAACGCTGCATTTCGCCCGAAGAAGGCAGAGAACTGTTGGATGAGATACATGCCGGCGTATGTGGACATCATGCTTCTCACGCGCCCTTGTTTCAAAAGCCTTCCGACAAGGTTTCTATTGGTTGACAGCCAAGCAAGATGCAGAAGACATTGTTAAAAGGTGCAGGGGCTGCCAACTTTATGCCAGACAATCACACATGCCGGCTCAAGAGCTTAAAACAATACCCATCACATGGCCTTTCGCAGTCTGGGGCTTGGACATGGTTGGTCCGTTTAAAACGGCGCCTGGTGGCTACACACATTTACTTGTGGCTGTAGACAAGTTTACCAAATGGGTTGAAGCTAAGCCTATCAAAAAGCTAGACGGCGCCACAGCCGCAAACTTTCTGTGGGGAATAATCTCTCGGTTCGGGGTGCCTCATAGCATTATCACCGACAATGGCACTAACTTGTCGCAAGGCGAAGTCGAGGAATACTGTTATAAGCATGGTATCCGCCTAGATCTAGCCTCGTAGCGCATCCGCAGCAAACGGTCAAGTAGAGCGTACAAATGGTTTAGTCTACAAGGAATCAAACCACGTCTCGAAGTACCATTGCACAGAGCGGCTGGGGCTTGGGTGGATGAATTGCAGTCTGTCCTTTGGAGTTTACGCACAACTCCAAACAGATCAACCAAGTTTACTCCTTTCTTCTTAGTCTATGGCGCAGAAGCAGTGTTGCCAACCGACATGATGTACGATTCTCCCAGAATCCAAGCCTACGTCCAGGAGACGCAGAAGATGCAAGACAGGATGGCCTTGACCTACTTGATGAAGAACGAGATGTTGCCCTTGCGCGATCCGCCATCTATCAGCAAAGTTTGAGGCGTTATCACAGCAGAAGGGTGAGGCAACGAAGTTTTAGAGTGGGTGACCTGGTTCTCCGCCTAATCCAAGATAGAAAGGGCTTGCATAAGTTATCCCCGCCTTGGGAAGGACCTTTTGTGGTCAGTAAGGTGTTGCTCAATGGTTCTTATTACTTGGTCGATGCACGTGACGGATACAAGAAGAAGCGAGGTCGCAAGCGCAAAAGGAAGGTTGACGACAAGTACGAAGAAACCAAGCGACCCTGGAACATTGAGCAGCTACGTCCTTTTTACACTTAGCAATTTCCACATTGTAATAAGTACTATATGATTATGAAATAAAAGTCTGTGGTTTGCTCATTCAGTTTTGGGATCATGCCATCTTTTGTCTTTTCTCGCAATCATATATCTGTTGTCATAAAAGTTACCAAACAAAATAAGTTTTGCTCCGTGCTAAGGTCCAAACTTTTTGACATTTGCCGTCTGCCGGCTAAAAACGCAAACAATCTTTGCACCGCCTAATATGCTTATCTGTCTGTTTGTGTGTGGGTCGCCTAGTAGTATGTCGTTGGCACCAACATGCTGGCTTTGGTCTCTGAGTCTAAATTAGTTGGTATTGCACCTGGTTGGCTCAGCTAAAGTAACTAAGATGAGGTTCCGCCAACATATGAAAAAGCTAAACATGCAGGCGAGATACATATTAAGGCGGGCCACTTAAGTAAGCCTACCGCCAAGTGTAGCATAAAAGTTGGCCCATAAATATTTACAACCCAAAATAAAGTTTTATGCGTTAACAGATTAACGCAGTGTTTTGTGCTGCCTTTGCAGGAGGAGTCTAAGGGATTGCCGCCTTGTAGAGCTGGTGGAGAGATCCTGGGGGCTGACGCCGGCATTCTTGGGGCTGGCTCCGCCATCCTTGGGGCTGCGCTTGTCGGCTCCGGCTTCGCCTTCTTCGCCCGGAAGCTTCAGGATCCGCCAAGGAGGGATCAGCTACGGCAACATGCGGGTCCGGGTGTTCCTTGTAGAACTTGCGGATGTCAACCATGTTGGCAACCCGGGTCGCATAGCCGCGAACAGACCGCAGCACGTCCTGCATCACGATGGCTTGGTTGTTTTCGTCTTCGGTGGGGAAGTACTCGGTGACTTGATGAATATCAGCCTCCGGGTACCACGCCGCCGTCATTGCCAATGCCAACTTGGCGCCGCCTCGTGCTGCTGAGCGTAGGTGTGTCGTGTTCAGCTGCCGCCTTCTCCAGCAGGTCCGGCAGAGCATCGAAGATGACGGGATCGCCGTCTTCCCCAGGGTAGAACTTGGCGGCAAATGCTTTGCCTGCGCCGACAATCTGGTTGACGATTTCGCCAATTTCAAGATCGGCAAGGCGCGGCGTTGTGCCAGGTCATCTCCCAAGCTAGCCGGCACTGCACAAACACAAAGTTACACACTGCAGCTTCAAGTTTCAAGAAAGCAAGGTGACAAAATGAAGGATTGGAGCATACCCAAGACATGGTCGTGGATGGCGTTGACCTCATCCAGATGGTTCTCAAGCGTTTCTTGGCTAGCTGGACCGCCTTTGACAGTTGGTCCTGCTGCTCCTTGGCGTTCTTGTTCACCTGGTCAAGGTTGTTGCTCATGGCCTCAAGTTGTCCAGTCAACTTGCTAACTTCGGCAGCATGGCCAACGCACGCTCATCCAGCTCCTTGGCGTGATCCGCCTTCAGCTTGGTCACCAGCCCGGCAAGATCTGCAGCTTCGTTCATCAAAGCTTGCATGTCAGTGGAGTTCTTGAGAATATCTTGCGCAGTGTTTAGTAATTCTACAAATAAAAAGAAAAGACGACTAAAATACTTGTCGGAAAAGGAAAAGAAGTCGGACGAAAAGAAGGCAAAGAAAGCTTTGTCACCTTCATCCTTCTTGCGAGCTTCTTCCAAGCTCGCAATTTGGGCGTTCTTCAACTCCACGTCCTGCTGCAGTTCCTGCATTCCTTCTTCATCTCTTGAGCACGAAATAGCTCAAGATTGGAAGCAAGAACGGCCTGCATGCACGAAAACAACATTATGGTTAGCACTATTTAGTCAACGAGACCACTTTGCCGGCTAAATTTTTCAGCCGCCAAAGTGCTCGGGGGCTGGGACCATAGGCTATTTTACCTCAAGTTGTCCGTGCAGGGTGTCGTGGAGTTCGTCCATGTGCGCGTACCAGTTGCGGGTACCGTCACGCATGGTCTTCAGTGTTTGCCGGGGGTCTTGCAACCCTTTGCCAGATTGGGAGCCAGGATGGGAGGACGATCCGCCTTGTTCGGCCGCCATCTGGTCATCCATCTCCTGCTTCATGGCAATAAATCGAGCGGCATCACTAGCCGAAGCTTCAGCCGTCTTGGAAAAAGTTATGCCGGCAACTGATTTCTTGCCCGCCATCTTCTCTGTAGCCGCCTCTGCGGTACCGGCAGCTGTGTACGTTCCCTGGCATACAACCACGGGAACGCCAACTGTGGGCGTTGTCGGCGCAGCAGCTGGAGAAGCGTGGTGGCTTGCCCCTGCCGGCAGCAATCTTCAAGTTGGAGCGGAGTTTGGGCATGGCAGGCTTGCCCTGTAAGCAGAAACATGCAAGTTTGTCAGCACAAACATATTAAAATATCCAAGTCAGGGAAGCCAAAGTTTGCTTACCGCTTCAAGGGACGTTCCCCACGGTCTCATCCTCTGCATCGACAGAGGTGGCCGCCTTCTTCCTCTTCTCCAAATCCTTGGTGGAGGAGCTCAGCTTGCGCTTCTTCGACTTGCTGGCACCTGTATCGTACCAGTTTGGAGCCAACTCGTCCTCTCCCAAGGTTTGCAGCTGAAAAGGAAGCAAGACAATATTAATCAGTACCTAGTGGGCAAGGATGTTAGTGAAATAACAAAGTAGCTTTGACTTACCGCTGGGGCTGGGTTGTCATGGTGAACATGGCGACGCCTTCAGCCGCCTTCACCGACAGAGGCTTGATAAGCTCTCTAAGCCGGTACTCCAAGGCATCCTGATCAAGGGTGCTGTTGCCGGCGTCATCCGCCTTGTACTCGCACATCTTCAGTGGGCGATGGCGGAGTGGCATAATCTTCCTCGACACCCAGCAATGACGGTGTCAACTCCGTCAAGTCGTGGAGCCAACATCGTCTTCGTCAAGAACTCGATCCGCCTAACGGCAACTCGAAGTTCCGGCAAGCTGCTGAGCGGCACTTTGCCGTCCAGCAAGCCTTGTGGGTTGGCGGACCGTTGACGAAGGCTGGCATCCCTTGCGTGCTGCCAGGTGTCGGGATGTCCTTGCAGTAGAAGAAAGTGCTGGTCCAGTGCTTCACCGACTCGATGTATGGTATTTTGGGTACCAGTCGGGTTGGCGGCAGTTGAACGTGACACTACCGCAGGTTGCTAGGTGGCCGCCTGGTATGGTTTGCCGGCGGCACAGGAAGCAGTACTTAAACAGCTCTATGGACGCAGCTATGCCTAAGTACCCTTCGCACAAAGCCTGGAAGCCGGCTAGCACTAGAATACTATTGGGCGCTATGTTGTGTGGCTGCAGCCCATAAAAACTAAGCACCGCCAAGAAGAAGGCGGAAAGCGGCAGAGACATACCGCGAAGGCTATGCGACGCCAACATGACGCGCTCGCCGTCTTGGGGGTCAGGCACCGCCTCGTCGCCTGGAACCCTCCAGGAGCATTCCGTCTTTGGCGGAATGTATCCGCCTTCCTCCAGCTCCTTCAGTATGCTGACGTCATAACTGACGGCAGCCAGTACCTGGAACCCAGGTCTCCAGCCTCTTCCTCTTCCTCGACGTCGTCATCCTCGTCGGCGGCAGATTCCGCCGCGGCCTCAGAGCTGGTCGCCGCGAGGGATGGGAGGGGAAAGTTGGAGCGGCGGTTGCAGGCGCCGCCGGAGCTGGGGAAGAAGTAGAAACCCCCCCGTGGCCACGGTGGCCGGGAGAGGTCATCGATGCACCACGGGCACCGCCGCCGCTGGGACAGATCCAGATCCGGCGGGGGTCGCAGAAGCCGCAGCCAGTGCCGCCGTCGCCGCCGCATCCTGCTGAGTGCTCGCCATTTGGGGGAGAGTGCGCGCTCGTGCTCGCCGGAGTTGAGTACGAGGAGTTGAGCTCGGGAAGGTGAGGAGGCCACGGTGGGTGCGAATGAAGAAGAAGTGCATCGATGTGCCCTTTGGGGTATTTATCCCCACGCGCCAAGATCCGTGCCTGAGATTGGGGGGACGCGAGATTTCCGCCACGTGCCCACGATTTGCACGTCGTGGCAACGGCGTCTGCGGCCTCGCTCCGATTTCTGTGCGTAGTGGAGAAACCATCATGACGCATGCCCAAGTCCAAACTGTCGTGGACTGCATGGCGTCATCCGTCAACATTTGACGGTCCAGTCAATTGACAAGACTGGTGCCAGGAAGATTCCTGACAATGGTCAGGCCGTCTTTCCCATGATGGCGGCAATTGTCCGACTACTTTAGGCGGACCGCCGCTTACTTTCAACTTTGGAATGCTTCAAGCTCTTCAGACGCTTACAAGACAAGGCGGACGTTGCCGACAAAGAAGACGGCGCCTGAAGAACTCGAACCCTCCCAGGGGCTAATGTTGGGGATATACCTACTAGGGGTATCACCAGCATGGATCAATCCGGCTAGTCCAGGGTGGCCCGCAGTGGTGGTGAAGGCTTTGCCTACCGGGCGGCCCAGATAGCTGACGACCAAGGAAGGCGGATGCCGGCAAGGAGGAGGCCCAAGACTGAAGCCCATGAAGCCACCAAGACCAAGATGGAAGGCGGCATACTTGCCGGCTAGGTTTAGGACTCCGTATACTTGCTGGATACGTAATCACCTTGTAACCCTAGGTCCAGCCGCCTATATAAGCTGGACCTCGGGACGCCTTTAGGGCACGATACTGATACATCCAACTCATTGTAACCTGTTCACGGCGATATTGCCTTATAGTGAGTTATAGCAGCACGTAGGGCACCGCCACCGCCGTGGTGCCTGAAGCTGGGTAAACCGCCGTGTACAATCCCGACCTTGACGACGTCCACCTTCTTGCCCTACGTTCACCCTCGGCTAGCAGGACCCCGTCTCCTATCCAAGATGCCGATACGACGACAGCATTTGAAAAGTTGCTGGTACTAATGAAGAAGATGCTTCCAAGAAAGAACGAATTGCCCGCCAGCACGTACGCAGCAAAGATGCTTGTCTGCCCTCTAGGATTAGACGTGTAGAAGATACATGCATGCCCTAATGACTGCATCCTCTACCGCGGTGAGAAGTACGAGAATATGGATAAATGCCTGGTATGCACTACATTGCGGTATAAGATCAGAAAAGATGAACCTGGTGATATTGAGGGCGAGCCACCTAGGAAGAGGGTTCCTGCCAAGGTGATGTGGTATGCTCCTATAATATCACGGTCGAAACGTCTGTTCAGAAACAAAGAGCATGCCAAGTTGTTGCGATGGCACATGGAAGACCGTAAGAAAGACGACAAGTTGAGGCACCCCGCTGATGGTCGGCAGTGGAGAAAAATCGAGAGAGAGTTCGAAGACTTTGCAGGTGACGAAAGGAACTTATGGTTTGGTCTAAGTACAGATGGCATGAATCCTTTTGGGGAGCAGAGCTGCAGTCACAGCACCTGGCCCATGACTCTATGTATCTACAACCTTCCTCCTTGGTTGTGCATGAAGCGGAAGTTCATTATGATGACAGTGCTCATCCAAGGCCCGAAGCAACCCGGCAACGATATTGATGTGTACCTAACGCCATTAGTCGATGAACTTTTGCAGTTGTGGGCCAAACCAGGTGTAAGTGTGTGGGATGAGCACAATCAGGAGCCATTTGACCTACATGTTGCTTTTCGTAACCATCAATGATTGGCCTGATCTTAGTAACATTTCAGGACAGACGAACAAGGGATACAATGCATGCACGCACTGTTTGGATCAGACAGAAAGTATATATCTGGATAAATGTAGAAAGAATGTGTACGCGTACAATCGTCGTTTTCTTCCGCCCAGGCATTCCTTAAGGAAAAAAGGCAAGCATTTCGATGGCAAGGCAGAAACCCGGATGAAGCCTGCCTCCCGTACTAGTGCTGAAGTATTTGGTATGGTCAAGGATTTAAATATAATCTTTGGAAAGGGTCCTGGCAGCCAACCTGTTCCGAACGGCGCTGATAAGCGTGCACCCATGTGGAAGAAGAAATCTATATTTTGGGAGCAACCCTATTGGGAAGTTCATGAGGTCTGCTCTGCAATCGACGTGATGCACCTGACGAAGAATCTTTGTGTGAATATTCTAGGCTTCCTGGGCTTGTATGGGAAGTCAAAAGATACACCGGAAGCACGAGAGGACCAGGAACGTCATAAAGGACGAGACATGCTGCATCCAGGGCAGTTTCAAGGGCCTGCCAGCTACGCTCTTACCAAGGAAGAGAAGGAAATCTTTTTTGAAGTCATTTTCAGTATCAAGGTCCCGTCTGGCTTCTCGTCGAACATAAAGGGAATAGTAAATATGAAATAGAAAAAATTCCAAAACCTAAAGTCTCATGACTGCCACGTGCTTATGACTCAATTGCTTCCGGTTGCATTGAGGGGAATTCTACCGGAAAATGTTCGACTGGCCATTGTGAAGACATGTGCATTCCTCAGTGCAATTTCTCAGAAGTTAATCGATCAGGAAAGTCTATCAGGGTTACAGATTGATGTGGTCCAATGTCTGGTCTCCTTCGAGTTGTTGTTCCCGCCATCCTTCTTCAATATTATGACGCACCTGCTAGTTCACCTAGTCGAAGAGATTAGAATTCTCGGTCTTGTGTTTCTACACAATATGTTCCCCTTCGAGAGGTTCATGGGACTCTTAAAGAAATATGTTCATAACCGTGCTAGGCCAGAAGGAAGCATCTCCAAGGGCTATGGAACAGAAGAGGTCATTGAGTTTTGTGTTGACTTTCTTCCTGACCTTAAGCCGATTGGTGTTCCTGAATCTCGGTATGAGGGGAGGCTGACTGGAAAAAGCACACTAGGAAGGAAAGCAACGGTGGGTAGGGAAGGGCATTCTTTCACTCAAGCACACTACATAGTTCTACACAATTCCACCGTGGTGGCTCCGTATATCGAGAAACACAAGAATATTCTACGCTCCGAAAACCCGGGGAAGGCTGACTCCTGGATTAAAGGGAAACACGAGGCAACTTTCGGCAGTTGGTTGCAGACACATCTCATGAATAACACCACTGTTGGAGATCAGCTGTACTTGTTGGCCAGGTCACCATCTTTGACTATATGTACCTTCCAAGGGTACGAGATAAATGGGAATACATTTTACACGACCGCCCAAGATAAAAAGAGCACCAACCAAAACAGTGGTGTCCGCTATGATGCAACAGATAACAGTGGGCAGAAGGACACATATTATGGGTACATAGAGGAGATATGGGAACTTGACTGTGGACCTACTTTTAAGGTCCCTTTGTTTCGGTGCAAATGGGTCAAGCTGACAGGAGGCGGGTAGATGTAGACCAAAACTACGGCATGACAACAGTGGATCTCAACAATCTTGCGTACATGGACGAACCATTCGTCCTAGCCAACGATGTGGCTCAGGTTTTCTATGTGAAGGACATGTCTACCAAACCGAGAAAAAGAAATCAGCAAAAGAATACATCGTCCGATGAGCCAAAGTGCCACTTAGTTCTTTCAGGGAAAAGAAACATCGCGAGAGTAGATGACAAGACAGACATGTCAGTAGATTATAATAAGTTTCATGAAATTCTGCCCTTCACAGTGAAAACTGACCCAAGCATCATGTTAAATGATGAAGATTCTCCATGGCTACGACGCAGAAGAAAACAGAAACAATAGATAGGGATGTTGGTGATGTGTAATAATGTATTAAACCTTTTATGTAATGCATTCTATGTAATGTATTAAACCTTTATGTCAGGAGCATTCTATGTAATGTATTAAACCGGAGCCCGGAGGGGGTAGCAATGTGAAAATATTTGCTTGGTTGGGTAACAATGGTATGGCCCACCTCTACAGTAGATACTAGGACATATATAATGACACCACGCGAAGGTCTTACATCATTTTGAGCTTTTTTGAATTTTCTAGAATTTTCTATGCTGATTTCAAGAAAAAGTCAAGACGGAGGGCATGACCGTTCGTAGCTAGCGGTTGAATATTTAGAAAATCTTGGTGTATCTCTGATGAAATAGGTAGTTGTGTACCTAAAAATGATTTTCCCCAAAAATCATGAGCAAACTACGAGGCACCTGTAGTTCAAATTTGATCCGTTTCCAACTGAATCGGTAGGAATTTGTCATTTTCAAAAGAGGTGCATGGAAACCTTTTCACAACCAACAATCTGGTGATTTTGCATCTAACATGGTCTAGTGTTTTCAAAAAATACATTTTTCAATTTTCCGACATATTTGTGGTTGGTGCTTCACAAAAAAACCGATTTTTCGAACTCAGAAAATGGAAAATGGTTTTTTTGTTCAAAAAAATGAAAACTTTCTCTGTGAACATTGTCCGTGCTTCCAAGATGCATCTTTGTGTGGAATATGGGCACATTTTAGCAAACTATGCCATGGATGTGGCCATGACACCCGTCATTTGGCCCGAAAGCCAAGAATCTTCGTAGAAGATAGCTCATTTCTGTGAACACCTCTTCAATAGAACTTTCATATTCCAAGTTTATTTTTTTGGTGGATACTAGGACATATATGATGACACCACGCGAAGGTCTTACATCATTTTGAACTTTTTTGAATTTTCTAGAATTTTCTATGCCGATTTCAAGAAAAAGTCAAGACGGAGGGCATGACCGTTCGTAGCTAGGGGTTGAATATTGAGAAACTCTTGGTGTATCTCTGATGAAATAGGTAGTTGTATACCTAAAAATGATTTTTCCCAAAAATCATGAGCAAACTACGAGGCACCTGCAGTTCAAATTTGACCCGTTTCCAACTGAATCGGTAGGAATTTGTCATTTCCAAAAGAGGTGCATGGAAACCTTTTCACAGCCTACAATCTGGTGACTTGTGCATCTAACATGGTCTAGTGTTTTCAAAAAATGCATTTTTCAATTTTTCCAACATATTTGTGGTTGGTGCTTCACAAAAACACCTATTTTTCGCACTCGGAAAATGGAAAATGGTTTTTTATGCAATAAAAATGAAAACTTTCTCCGTGAACATTGTCCGTGCTTCCAAGATGCATGTTTGTGTGGAATATGGGCACATTTTAGCAAACTATGCCATGGATGTGGCCATAACACCCGTCATATGGCCCGAAAGCCAAGAATCTTCGTAGAAGATAGCTCGTTTCTATGAACACCTCTTCAATAGAACTTTCGTATTCCAAGTTTATTATTTTTTGTGGATACTAGGACATATATAATGACACCACGCGAAGGTCTTACATCATTTTGAACTTTTTTGAATTTTCTAGAATTTTCTATGCCGATTTCAAGAAAAAGTCAAGACGGAGGGCAAGACCGTTCGTAGCTAGGGGTTGAATATTGAGAAACTATTGGTGTATCTCTGATGCAATAGGTAGTTGTGTACCTAAAAATGATTTTTCCCAGAAATCATGAGCAAACTACGAGGCACCTGCAGTTCAAATTTGACCCGTTTCCAACTGAATCGGCAGGAATTTGTCATTTTCAAAAGAGGTGCATGGAAACCTTTTCACAGCCAACAATCTGGTGATTTGTGCATGTAACATGGTCTAGTGTTTTCAAAAAATGCATTTTTCAATATTTCCAACATATTTGTGGTTGGTGCTTCACAAAAAAACCAATTTTTCGCACTCGGAAAATGGAAAATGGTTTTTTGTGCAATAAAAATGAAAACTTTCTCCATGAACATTGTCCGTGCTTCCAACATGCATGTTTGTGTTGAATATGGGCACATTTTAGCAAACTATGCCATGGATGTGGCCATAACACCCGTCATTTGGCCCGAAAGCCAAGAATCTTCGTAGAAGATAGCTCGTTTCTGTGAACACCTCTTCAATAGAATTTTCTTATTCCAAGTTTATTATTTTTTGTGGATACTAGGACATATGTAATGACACCACGCGAAGGTCTTACATCATTTTGAACTTTTTTGAATTTTCCAGAATTTTCTATGCCGATTTCAAGAAAAAGTCAAGGCGGAGGGCATGACCGTTCATAGCTAGGGGTTGAATATTGAGAAACTCTTGGTGTATCTCTGATGAAATAGGTAGTTGTGTACCTAAAAATGATTTTTCCCAAAAATCATGAGCAAACTACGAGGCACCTGCAGTTCAAATTTGACCCGTTTCCAACTGAATCGGCAGGAATTTGTCATTTTCAAAAGAGGTGCATGGAAACCTTTTCACAGCCAACAATCTGGTGATTTGTGCATCTAACATGGTCTAGTGTTTTCAAAAAATGCATTTTTCAATTTTTCCAACATATTTGTGGTTGGTGCTTCGCAAAAAAACCGATTTTTCGCACTCGGAAAATGGAAAATGGTTTTTTTGTGCAATAAAAATGAAAACTTTCTCCATGAATATTGTCCGTGCTTCCAAGATGCATGTTTGTGTGGAATATGGGCACAATTTAGCAAACTATGCCATGGTTGTGGCCATAACACCCGTCATTTGGCCCGAAAGCCAAGAATCTTCGTAGAAGATAGCTCGTTTCTGTGAACACCTCTTCAATAGAACTTTCGTATTCCAAGTTTATTATTTTTTGTGGATACTAGGACATATATAATGACACCACGCGAAGGTCTTACATCATTTTGAATTTTCTAGAATTTTCTATGCCGATTTCAAGAAAAAGTCAAGAAGGAGGGCATGACCGTTCGTAGCTAGGGGTTGAATATGAGAAACTCTTGGGGTATCTCTGATGAAATAGGTAGTTGTGTACCTAAAAATGATTTTTTCCCAAAAATCATGAGCAAACTACGAGGCACTTGCAGTTCAAATTTGACCCGTTTCCAGCTGAATCGGCAGGAATTTGTCATTTTCAAAAGAGGTGCATGGAAACCTTTTCACAGCCAACAATCTGGTGATTTGTGCATCTAACATGGTCTAGTGTTTTCAAAAATGCATTTCTCAATTTTTTCCGTGAACATTGTCCGTGCTTCCAAGAACAAAAGTTATTAGCAATATAAGATTTACAAAGATCTGTGAATAGAAAGTTTGTGCACGGGTCAAAAATGGAATTTTATTGCTCCATTGTGTTCTACACATTCCCCTGATTTCAACGAGTACCAATTTGTTGAATTTGGCCAAGTGGTTCAAAAGTTATGGATTTTCAAAGTTAGAGCATGTTTCTGTTTAAATAGAAAATAGGTCAATCCGGGGAAAAACTAACGGAGCTCTCTGATTGGTCGATACCTCTTCGCACGGATCGTGCTCCTGATCCGTTGGATCTAAGTGATCGCGGACAACTCAGATCGAAAATACCGCCAGCCGTGATACTTCGCGCGCAAATTTCGGCTTATTAGTCGCGGCCCGTACCACCAGCCGCGACTAAAGGTTGTAGTGCCCGCGGGATTTCTGAAACTGCCCCCT
Source organism: Poa pratensis (assembly GCA_947311845.1). Classification (NCBI taxonomy): domain Eukaryota; kingdom Viridiplantae; phylum Streptophyta; class Magnoliopsida; order Poales; family Poaceae; genus Poa; species Poa pratensis. The sequence continues at coordinate 16,221,343 of CAMZMU010000088.1, forward strand.
CTTTTTGTCCCGGTGCGTGGCACGAGCCGTGACTAAAGACCCCCTTTTGTCCCGGTGTGTGGCACGAGCCGCGACTAAAGACCCCCCTTTAGTCCTGGCTCGTGCCACGCACCGGGACAAAAGGGGGGGGGGATATATTAATCGCTGTGTGTGCCACAAGCCGGGACACTTTGGAGGCCGAGCAGAAATCCAAGCCGCCAGGCTGCCCGATTCGCGCGCGACCTCCTCGCCATCGACGCCGCCGCTCCGCGTGTCCGCAGCCCGCGCGCGCCCTCGCCGCCGCCGCCGTCCAAGGCCGCCTCCTCCACGCGCGCGCCCTGCACGCCAAAGTCCCTCGCTCTCTGTTTCTTCCCCGCGAAGACCTAACCCTAGCTGTCCCCGGACGCCGCGGATCGTCGTCGTCTCCGGCCACGCGCGGCCCCGTCGAGCACGCCTATGTCACCGCCTCGCCCTCCTCTCCTTCCTCATCCAAGGAATCGAGCCGGAGGGCTCGAATCGCGCCCGCGCCATCGACTCCGCCTCCGCCCCGCCGCCGTCTCCGCCTCCTCCACGCGCCGGTTCCGAGCTCGCCGCGAGTCTTCGACCACTCCATCGTGCTCCCGCGGTTCCGGTGAGCCTGTCAGTCATCTCCATTTCCTTCCCCGTGCTCCGTAGCAGCTTGTCGCCGTGTCTCTGTCACCGCCGCCGTCAAATAGCTCACCGGCGTGAACTCCGGTGGCCACTTGGTTCCCTACCGCCACCACTCGACTCGGCTCCCTCCACTGATGCTCACTACCACCTCCAATTCGTGTAAACCGCGCTGAATCCATCGATTTGAAAACCATCTGTGAGATCGAATTCGGATGATATCACATGTGATGTCACCGTGGGACCCGTTGTCAGTGTTTTAACATTTTAGAAATTAATTAGAAAAGATTAAAATTCTAACATGCCTGGCCCACTCCTTTTAATAATTACAGAAATGATTAAATATAAGAAATACAATATTTTTAATTATGTTAATCCAAAAATTATAAATATTATACCAAAATGTTCAGAAAATTATAAACTATCTGTTTATGTCATTTTCAAACGTGTTTGACAAAGTTCAAATTTGAACACTATTTGAATTTGAAATAAATTCATTAAAAATGAGAAAAATAATATTTTATTCAATAATTTCAGAAAATTACAAGTTATATATCAAAATGATCAGAAAGACAAATACAACTCAATTATGATGCTTTCAAAAATAGAGTACAATTTTGCTATGTACAAAATAGTGTGGAAAATATTGCTATGTACAAATATGATAGTTATTTGTTGATAACCTAGTAGCTGCATCTAAAAATTTGCTAGTTATTTTTGAAAAAATAGGGTAGCTGTATAAAAATAACTATGTTCAAATATTGCTATGTTCAAATATTGATAGAGATAGAGATAATATTATGCATTTTGAAATAATATTGTGTGCATTTTGCAGAAACTATGGATCCACCTAGTCCAATCCGCAGAGACCTAGCACAGAAGAAATTCTCGAGGATATGATCCACGACGCCCTAGGTGTTGATCCAGCCGAATCTCCATCGTCGTATCTGAACCCCTCCGGGGATGGAACGGACGTCGACCGAATTGAGGCTGAAGCCGACGGCTCCGATGATGGAGAAGGCGATAGCTCCAATGATGGAGAATTCGGTGGACCCTTAACGACGTTCGGCGAGGTATATATATGAAGTTCGGCGATCAGTAGATGCATTACTTGAGTTGTATATATAAATTGACGAATGTTTCTTCTCTTAGGCCTCCACATCGAGCAAATCTTCCAAACGAGGCCCGACCAAAAAGTTGGCCGCAACTACGCATTATACATTTGTGGTCATATCCCCTATGGGCGAACCGAAGGAACCCAAGAAGGCTGCCGATGTATTTAAAAAACAATGCAGAGTTCTGGTTAGGATCAGGTCCCGATCACCGTTCGAGAGTGGAATAAGCGCAAAGGGGCGAACGATAGTGACTATGTCACCGAAAGGTACAAAGAGGGTCTTTGGAATGACCTCATGGCACATTTCACCCTGCCAGAATGTGAGGATCCTGCCGACACTGCAAAATTGAGGGAGAAAGTCAAGCAGTGGACTCTTCAGAAGATGGCCGAACTATTCCGGGTGTGGAAGAAAAGATTATGGCAAGACTATCAGAAGAAAAAGACTGCTCCAGTATTTGAAGGCTATCTAGCGAAGCAGGCGAATCACTGGAACGCATTTAAGGAGTACAAGGAGTCACAAGATGCCAAGGACATGTCAGAAAAGAACAAGAAAAATGCTGGGAAGAAGAAATATCACCATAAATTGGGGCCAGGGGGCTACGAGACTGCCATGCCAAAGTGGGATAAGAAAGAGCAAGAGTTGCTTGATCAAGGGATCACCCCAGAATGGATGCGCGAAGAATGGGAATTGAGGGTAAGAAATTGGTTCCTTGCGCATGGGGGATCATACGATGAACAAACAGGTGACCTTGTTTGCTGTGACGGGATTAGGGTACCCAGGGAGAATTGGCTTAAAGTGGTGAAAGAAATTAAAGAGGGGAAGTTAAATTTCATTCCCGATAGAGAGAAAGACTTGCTGACACTAGTCCTCGGGAATGAAGAACACGGAGGACGAGCACGAGGCCTTGGCAAGACACCGTGGTGGCTTGCGTTTGCCAAAGACATAGAAACTTACAGAAGCCGAGCGAGAGCAAAGCAGCGACAGAAGGAGGAGGAGGGAGACAGGTACAACCAGTTGCTTGCCAGAGTTAACCAGCAGCAGCAACAGATTGATGAACTTAGAGGAGTAGTGCGCCTGCAAGATCCTGCACTCGAAATTACCGCCGGCCCATCTCAGCGGAAAAGCAGCGTGGCTGACTCGGAGGTCCAGGCTGACGATGCACCGAGGATAGAGGGCGGTCCCGGCTACCCCGTGGATGGAATCAAAGATTCAATATCTTGTGAGCTCCATCAGAAAATGAAGAACATATCCATGAAGGTGGCGGTCGGATATGCTTTACCTTGTCCACCTGAAGATGAGAGGACACTCGGAGAAGTAGTGGGTGGTATCATTCTATGGGACAAGAACTACATCAAGCTTCCAGGCTCGACGCCAAGGACAACACCGTCTCCGAGTCATCGCAGGTCACCTACACCTCCATCACATCCAAGAAGCCCACCCCATGACTACGACCACCACAGCGCGAGTCCATCTCGATCTCCGCCACCGGACTTGGGTCGGCCGTCTTCGCCGCCGCCGCCCGCTAAGGAAACTAAGCGAAAGCGTGCCGAAAATGCTCTGTCGTTAAGTTCTAAACGACAGAGCCCAAAGCGAAAACAGTCGCCCCCCCAAAGGTACCTTATCCGAATCTTCCCATCAGACCTTACGATCGTACTGACGAGGAAAACGATGCGATCGCAAAGGCCCATAAAGATGCGCAGTTGCAGAAGAAGAAACCCGAGCCACGCCCGGTATACACCGAGAAGGAGAAAAACTATGCAGTTGATTTTTTGAACACAAAATCTCAATATGACTTGAACCATAAGCCAGATAACTATCTACGCACTCTTCAGAAGGAAGTGAGGAAGAGCAAACCAAGTAGAAGTGCAAGCGGGAGCAAATCAAGTAGAACTGCAAGCGGGAGCAAATCAAGTAAAAGTGCAAGCGGGAAAAGATCAGACGTTCCCCAGCTCGGACAACAGCCCAAACAATCGATCCCACCCCTCAAGGTGTTATCCAAGAACGTTCCCCCGCTGCTAGAGCAGGCAATAAATATGGAAGAAGCTGAGAAGTTGGCAGCCGCTATGGGTGTGAGTGTTGCTGACTTGCTAGGTTCCGAAGACGACAAGTTACCCAAGGCTGTTGTAGCCCCTAAGCCTACATATGTCCAAGGGAAGCCTTTGGTCAGCAAAGAGAAGTTGCAACAACTACCAACACATATGCGTAATTTGCATGAATGGTACTTGAGAGCCGACAGAATGTTTATCGTGGTGAAAGTCCCACGGGAGTACTACTTTCGACCCGACGGGATCCTTGTCGAATTTTCAGAACTCTTCCATATGTACAATTTCGAAGCCCTCGACAAATCTCTCATGAGTTGCTATTGTCTATAAGTTGTTGAATTCATTGTCTACATTATTTCAGTTGTTCAGTTCATTGCATGTAATTATCCTCATTATATCCTTTTGTACTCTATTATGCAGAATGAAGATCATGGTCTGTAAAAGTAGGAAGATCTTTAATGTTGGGTTCATTGACCCAGATAAAGTACATATAAAGATGCTAACGAGCCATCCCGACGAGACGGCGGGAAACATTCTAAGGTTTCTAAGGGAGCAACATTTCTGTGACCACATACTATTTCCTTACAACTTCAAGTGAGGGTCTTATTCTGTTGTGTCCATTCACTTTTGCTCACTCGATGTTAAGTGTAATTGGTGAGTTACTGACGTATATATAAACGTGCGCAGCTTCCACTGGATTCTGCTAGACATTCAAATTGATAAGTGAATAGTAGAAGTCTTCGACCCATTAACGAGAAACATGGAAGAGTTCCGCAGCATGCAGGACATGCTCCAGAGGTAATTTCAATCATTCTCGCGCTATATCGATCTCTTTCGATGATTTCCTGAGATATCAAATAATGATTAACTCATTCATTCAATTTCCTTGCCGGGCAGTGTTTGGAAGCGGTTCAAGAGTAAGACTAAGGGTATCTCTCATAAGGAGCTGACGTTTAAGAGGGCCTCGGAAAGTAGTACGAGATAGGGCCGCGAATCTCTTTACTTCTGGTTTCAATACAATTATGATGCTAGATTATTATTTTGATTGAATTCTATTCTCGTAAAGTGCGCACAGCAGCCACAGGGGACGCATCTATGTGGATACTACGTTTGCGAGTTCATTCGCACGTTTACCTCTGAGCACAAAGATTATAGAGTCAACGTAAGCAATACATTCACAACTTTATTTTATTACCGTCACTTTTTGTTATCATGATTGATATTCATATTGATCTCCTTTTCTTATATAGTTCGAGGCCATGCGGGATAGTCTCCTACCAGAGCAACGCCTAATAGGAATTGCAGAGGGGCTGGTGGGTTTTTTGATGACAGATATGATAGACGACAACGGAATATTTAGTGTAAATAGTCGCTCCTACTGATGATCCCCGTGTAATCGAATAGACGGGCTCTAGTCCCGGTAATTGTGATCTCCATGTAACTATCAAAATTGTATATATTTGTATACTCCATCGTAAGACAAGTTATCTATATATATACTCACGAACGTGTATGGTATATATGTAGTAGCGTAGAAATATACGAAAACTATTTTGAAATGAAGAAATAAATAAATAAAAGAAAACAAAATGAATTCTCTGCCGCGACACAGAAAGTGCCCAAATTTCTGCCGCGGTAGAGAATCATTAGTCGCGGCCCGTTATACGAACCAGGACTAAAGAGGGGTGCCCCCAGCGCGCTCCGCGGTGGCCATGTGGAGGGCTATTAGTCCCGGCTGGTAAGAGGGCCGGGACTAAAGGTTGGCCCTTTAGTCCCGCTTGGCCTGTCCCGGTTGGCCAACCGGACTAAAGACCCTCACGGGCCGGGACAGTAGGCCCTGTCTCCACTAGTGGTGGTGCACACTAAGGGAGAACACGTACATTGGAATTATATGAGGGATCAACCTATATTGCTACCGTCGTATATCTAATACAAACAATATAGGTAGCACACAATAACATCAAATGTAAAATGTGTGACATGATATGGTCTTTGTGCCCTGATCTCCATCGAGCGCTCTGGCGCCGCATTAGGTTCACAGGGCCCTTACGCCAGAATTTAAACATTTCGATAAACACTTACCGTTACCATATCATATCATACGCCCCTACAAAATAAAGTTAGACGCCTCTACTTTATTTTTTTGCATATTTTACGTGGCTTTGGGGCTCTCACGATAGAACCTCTTCTTACCTACGAGCTATCAACCACAACACTGATTGACAGTTGTCTCTATTACACCCCTTTCGGGGCCCTCCTTTGTAAATTCCATACCAACTATTGAAGGAGAGACAGACACCCGCCAGCCGCTTACATGGTACAAGCCATGTGTCGGTTGCGCAACCAGTCTCGCGTAAGCTTACGCGTATAGTCGGTCCGGGCTGAAGGGGTTTCATAGCAGAAAACAAAAAAATTCCTAACAACGATAACCAGAAAACAGCCAAGATCTATTACTATGCAGATATAGAGTAACGGAGGGGATCGGAGTTCATACCCTTGAAGACCGAACGCGGGGACTACGCTCCCGCACAAGCGTTGATGATGAAGACGACAAAGCCGACCTGAAGGTCGCGTAGACGTTCCCGTGACTAGTGCCACACGTCGCAGCACCTCGTAGCTCTACACACGTACGACATAGACGGCGACTTCTGGACTCCAGCCCAGCAAAGCAGCGGAAGTAGAGCGATGGACCGAAGTACTACTAGCACGGCGGTGTGCGTGTAGTGGAGAAAACTCAACTCGTTGCGCAGCTCCAATGGCAACCACGATGAGAGAAAGAGAAGAGAGAGAGAAAATTGGGATGCTCAAAGGAGCAGGGCTGCCCCTCTTTATATAGGAGGAGGAGGGAGGGAAACCCCTTGGCTTAGCCATGTGGGACTAAAACCCACATGGCTAATGCACATTGGGGGGGGGGGGGGGGGGGGGGGGGGGGGGGCACAGCCCCCATGGGCCCCACAGGGCCCATGCGGCTGGCTCCCTTGTCCCTCTCCTCTCTTTCCTTTCCCTCATGGGCCTCTTTTGCCAATTATGGCCCATTAGTGAAAAATAGCTATTAAAAATAAAATAAAATATATTTAGTTATTAATTATAGTAATTAATATTTCAATACACATTACTTAATATTTTCTAGCTCTGGAACCCCTTCCGGGTCCCCCGATCTCCATCGGGTACTTCTCCATTATTTCGATACACCTTCGGAACCCTCCGATCTCCATCGGATAAATCTCGGAACGATTCCGATTCTCTTCTCTATATTTCCTTCGGTACTAAGATCACTCATAAACGTTGTCTACCCTTAAGTATGCCACCCTACGGTTCGGGAACACTCCAGACATGACCGAGACACCTCTCCGATCAATGACCAAGAGCGGGATCTGGACACCCATGATGGCCCCTGTGCATTCCATGATTATGTTTGTCGCTTGAACCTTAAACATCAAGTCCCCACGCCTCTTGCCTTAGTGATACTCTGTTAGTCCGAGACTTGATCCTCCGGTATCTCATACCCCGTTCAATCTCGTTACCGACTTAACAATTCTACTCGTTCCCGTGACGTTGCATCTCCGTGACCTAGTCAGATGCTTACAAGCTAATTGATGCAACTTCACCGAGTGGACCCAGAAGTATCTATCCATCATTAGGATTGGCAAGTCCAGATCTTGAAGCATATGCCTCAACATATCCCTCCGTTACCCAAGAGACATCTTTATAATCACCCTGTTATGGTCGTGACGTTTGATGCAATCGAAGCAACCTCGGAGCTAGCAACTAAATATCATCTCATGGTCCAAGGCAGTAGTACTACATTTTCAAGTTATCATAACGTTGAACTTAATGACTAGATCATGTTACGATAAAACATATTGGGTGTGAGTCCATCACATCATTCACTAATGACATGACTCCATTGTCAATGGCATAAATGCCCATGATCAGGAAACCTTGATCATCTGTTGCCCAATGGACTAGTACAACTAGAGGCTACTAGGGATCTGGTTTGTTTACATACCACACGTGTATTAATGTTTCCGCTTAACACAGTTATTGAAAGGATCGTATGGGCACCTAGAGGGGGGTGAATAGGTGCTACTCCAATTTTTACCACTTTTTCAATTTAGGCTTGACACAAAGGTAAATTCTCTAGATATGCAACTACGGTGAATTTACCTATATGACAAAGATAACACTAAGCAAGATACAAGCAACAAGTAAAAGCTAAAGGATAGAAGGAACCGAAGTGAAGCATGCGGAGACAAGGATGTATTCTGAGTTCCTCCTTGTTAGGGGAGTATGTCTCGTTGGAGGGGTGTGAGCTTCGCCACACAAGGCTAATCTCAACTCCACAAAGGCCTCACCCTATTCTCCGATGAACTCCGCCACAAAGGCCTAGTTCACCTTCCACTATCGGGATCCTTCAAGGCGGAATCCGGAGCCTTTGCAATGAGCTTGAGGCACACACCCACAACTGAATTGGGGGCTCCCAAACACACCACGAATCTGTTACAACAAACACACACAAGTAAGAACAACAAGATGCCTAGGTTCTCCAAATGGAAACCCTAGGCTCAAATCCCTCAAGTGAATGAGGGGGAAGTGAAGAACAACTTGGTGAAGATGTAGATCTCGGCCTTCTCCTTTAATCCTCCAAAGATCAACGAGTTTGGGTGGAGGGATTGGGAGTAATCTTGCTTTTGGTGAGCTCAACAATGGTGGGATCTCAGATTTGGACGAGCTAACTTCAGGTTGAAGAAGGGAAGGGGTATTTATACCCTCTCCCAAAATGTAGCCGTTTGAGGTCTAGGTTGCCTGTTTACACCGGAGACTCCGGCCTAAAGTCCGGAGACTCCGGCCTTCCAAACATTCTGGAGAGATTCTGGTGGGCCAGAGACTTTACCAAAAGTCCAGAGACTCCGACAAGTTTTCGGTCTGCAACCAGTGCGAGCAACCATTTGAACACCACGCTGAGAAAATCCTGAGGCCGGAGATTCCGTCCTGGCTGGGCCGGAGACTCCGGCCTGTCCGGAAACTCCGCACAGTCTCCGCCAAGTTTCCGGCAAGACATCAGCACAAGATACCACTTGGTCTTCTTCGACAGAAATCCTGAGTCTGGAGACTCCGGTCTATTTACACCAGAGACTCCGGTCTAGAGCTTCCTGAAAACATTCTTATGAAGATTCTGATCTTTTCTTCCTTTTTGGAAATATCCACCAATAATAAAAGTAGCAAAATTTGCCTAGCAACATCAGCACATTGTTAGATCATACTAATGTTGTTATCAAACACACAAAACATGTTTAGGCGAGATATGTTCTTTCAATCTCCCCCTTTTTAGTGTTTGATGACAACATAAGTATTTGCAATGATAAACGAGCAAATGAAGCTAGCAATGAGTTTAGAAAATATAGACGGGCTCCCCCTTGATGTGTGCACCAAATAGAATCATTGCATTTTAATACAACTAGCATGGTGGCCCGCGACATGCGCGGGCAACACCTTGACTGTCTTTTAATATTTATTATATGACCCATAAAAGGGAAAATTTTTATAAAAAATCGGCATAAAGATAAGTGATATCTTTACAATTTTTTATTATAATATTTTAAATTAGTTGTAATTCGTTTGTTTTTTCTAACTAATTTTACTACTCAAGTGATCTTGTACAATTGATTTACTTTTAATGTGGTATTAAATTTGTAAGATTTCGTAATATACATTTTAGGTATTTTGAATTTCACTTTCTTTTTTTCCCGAAGTTTATCCGTTTGCCGGTCTCCCGGTGCATTGTCTACTTTTTGACCAAGTCTAGTCTATACCTAATAATAAAAACATTAAGTCTTCTTTTCGTACGTCATCGAAAATACCCCTAAAGTTGGCACAAATTACCCACCACTGCCACCCATAAGTCATAATTTACATAAGGTTTGGAAAAAAAAACGTTTCGACTGTTTCTCTCGTCTGTTCCTACCGTGATTCTCCTCGGTGTTCGTATCAAAGACAGTTTCCTTCCCGTTTCCTTCTTGGGCCTTTAAATACGGGAGCAATTGATCACGCTGCTCAAATCGATACCTTATGATCCAAGTCGAGCCTTCGAAAGTATCAAACACGCGAGCTACAAATTCGACGGGATCAAGGGAGAACAATGACAGGACCACGGCGGACAGAAGCAAAATCAAAGATCTTGGACACACCGCACACGCGTGCCTAGCTCCGGCTGCTCTGCTCTTTCGACCGCTGCAGGTAGCACGCCGACGCAGCCGAGGAAGAGGACGACGCCTGCTTGCCGCCGGTCGATTTCATCTTCCACCTCGCGTGCTCCACCACGCCGTCCTCGCCGAGGACGCCGCCAGCGCCTTGTCCGCACTCCACACTCACTTCCTCGGCTTCACCGTCGAGGCTCGCAACGGAGGCGACGTCGGCGTCGAAGTTGATCTTGTCGGCGCCGTGGCCGTGGACGACATCGTGGGTGTGGTAGCGCGGGAGGAGTCGATTTGGAGGAGCAAGGAGGAGCCGAGCGCGAAGACGTAGACGTAGACGATGCTGCCGGTCCTCACGCGGCCGAGCGCCCTGCAGTGTGGCCACGCCGACAGCTAGCTCGCGTCGTTCGGCACGCCGCGTGGCCACGCTGCTTGGAGGCGAGCAGGAGGAGGAGGCACTCCCGGAGGCAGTGGCCGGGACAGAGGCATGGACGGGGCTCTGCCATCGATCCAGCATATTCGGCCGCGACGATGCGTTTTGCGGGAGGATAGTGGAAAGTCGAAGAAGCAAGTCGACCGCTTCGGCTTGACCGCTTGACCGCTTCGGCGCAAGTCGCCAGAAGCAAGTCGACCTGTACGTTAGCCAAGCGAGCCAATACGTGCATGTGCATTTCACCTGATCACCAGGCTGCTGCCCTGCTTGCTTGTACGTGCGCACCTCGACGGTCTGAAGTTTGTACGATGCAAAATTTAATAGGTTTCTTCTTTTTAATCAGTGACGATTCAGCAATTTGGGGCGTAATCTTCAATCATGGTTCATGGATAACCATGAAAAGTCTTTAGCGACAAAAAAAATGAAGGTTGCGGGTGTTGACCACCCACTTATTTTAATACGTTTCAGTTAGCTAGGTGCACACAGGCACATACAATAGTATAGTACCAATATTTACCACAACACTACTCTGAACGATCAAAATAAAAAATTGCTCTGTGTTTTGAAGAAAATCTTCAAGATTCATGTTGCACATGTCAATCCTTCATGTTGGTCTAGCTAGATAGACAATAAGAGCTGGTCTCATAGAATTTTCTTTTAGAATTATATGGCGAACGACTCGGCATCAGTGATGTTGGAGAGAGTGGACAATCGAACGAGTGTCATCCCAAGTTCCCAACTCCTCCCCTGTCGATATAGCCGCCTTCATCTTCTTCCTACACTCCATAACCTTGAGGGAGGTGGATGCCTTCATGAAGTGGGGTGAGTTGTCGATGGCGCATGCGCACATGTACCAGGTGGCTGAAGGGGTTGGAAGACGACATAGTGGCGGCGTGCCTGACCATTGAATACGTTGAAGCTGGTGGGTTTCTGCGACATGATACAGATATATAACGTGAACTTGCTTTAAGGGCCTCCACGATGAAGATTTCTCTCTCCCGTTGCAACGCACGGGCATGTTTCCTAGTAGAAATAAAGAATAGTCTAATTTTCTAGCTCTATTCCGTCAAACTCGTCCCCATTTTCCCCATTGCTCAATGTTCCACTTCTTTTTTTTTAGCTCCATATCTGCAAATCTAATCGTATCCGCTCCCATGAATCCACCAAATCGCACCTAAATCCCACCAAATCTCGCCTAAATCAGATGGACGCCATTCTCCTTCGCCTACAAATGGAGCGCCTACAAATGGAGCCTAGAAAAGGAGCACGAGGTTCTGCTGTTGCCCAATCATGGCGGACAGCCGGGCTGAAGAGGGTGAGGCACCTTGAGCCCGATGCTGCGTCGCAGTCTGGGCATTATGCCCAGCGGCCTGCAGGGCGTCTATCTGAAGATAGGGGCCCGGCTGCTTCTTATTGTTCTGAATTGCCGAGGACGCTGCTACAAATCGGTACAAGCCTATTTCCATTTTACTTTTCATTCTGCAACGGAAATAGGACTACAGCCTCTTGTGCTGTCACACGATGCCCTTTTGTCTCTTCTTCCCATCATCTTGTTGACGTGATTCAATCTCAGTGTCAGCTCCGTAAGATGCTCCCAGGTTCAGTGAGCGTTCATGAGCAGGAATGTATTCTGTATACGTTGCTCTTTTTTTTTCCATTCCATAGCATTAGTTTCTCTCCAAGTTATTTCATAAAGTCAATGATTTCTACCGTCATAGCATTATACCGTAAAAAAAACAGTCATAGCATTAAAATGCATTTTACTGCCTACCTGCATTATTACAGTATTATTGAGATTTAAGGGTCATACTCCTCCATCGTTTCCTGTTTGGGTTTAGCAATTTTTCCTTCAGCTGGTTTTTGTTTATCTGAAAGGCAATCTTATTAGGTCGAAATATGTAAATGCATATAGCTTTATGTGACTTGCATCACTATACAATTCTCAAACGCACAGGTATGGGAGCAGGTATGTAAAAAGGATGAACAATATAAATGAATATGAATCCGAACAAATATTCGCTCAAATCAGCTAGAAACAGAATGATAAAAGTATGAAGGATATGGTTTCCATAATAACAAAATTAAAAGAAACTTCAGGAAAAATTGACTTACTGGGTTCAGTAGTGAAATAACCTACCAAAGTACAGCAACTTCACAAGTCCTTAGATCATTCCTCGGAGATAAGCAATAGAGAAATATTGTCGATCGGGTTGAACCAATAAGTATTTTCTGATTTAACAAAGACCCATTCATCATGATCTCTTGTGTAATTATGCACTCCGTTTCCTTGAATCCGCCATCCGTTACAAACTCAGTCTTAAAGTAACTAAAAGTATTTAGTTACTTGATCACTATCCTAGCAAAACCTTAAATGTCCTTTCATTTGGATATTAACTTGGCACATAAAATTAAGTAAACATGTGCAGTTATAATATGCAATATAATAGAACCCTCAAGCACATTTCTTCTAATTTTGGTAGAGTAGTAGACCATATCCATCCAGCCATATATAACTTGTAGATATATGTAAGTCATTTGTTTAAATTGAAAGTTATCGTCAGGTAAATAATAAGTATGATTTACCATTTTATTTTTTCAAAGTTTTGTAGCATGATTTATTTAACGTAGCAGTATAAATAAGTTGTCATGGTGTCATGCATTTAGAAAATTTCTTTAAAGACTGTGCTCTTTACAATATCATCTTTTTTGCCATCTTCGTCATTGACCATTACCTGTAGCGCCATCTCTTCTTGTCACTCTTAAGAATGCTACATATAGTTGTACGTGCGTGAAACTTGTTAAGGTAAATATAGTCCTACGTTGTTTAGATATTGCCCCTGGCCTTTGTTGATTGTCGTATCGAAGCACACCAAAATAGGATATTGTCTGTGTTTAAGAATGAATGGCCATGCTGATTCTGTTGGTGACATTACTATTGTTAGAATATATACATTTTCCCCCACATGAGTTCCTGTAATTATCTGTGCCTCGATGAATCTTCTCCCAAGTTGAATAATTTTCATCCTTGTACCATTGCATAACCCATCACTTTGGTTGATATTACGTAGGAGCATCACTGGTAGACCTACCTTTGGTTTTAGCTCATGATTTGGTATTCTAGTGTGCGGTAAGCTGTTTAGAAATTCCGCTGGGTATAGAAGATCTATTTCACCATTTAAGGTTGTTGATTTGCATACTGTGTCACATCTTACATAAGTTTTCTCTTCACCCTCCAGTTGATCCATTATATATTCATTTATCTTGCAGACTGTTTCTTCCAATGGACATAAGATTGCTATTTCTTCTAAAAATTCTCGTTGGCGGTACCACTCATTCAAATTTGGATATATGCTCTCCACAAATACATTTTTTGGATCATTTCCTTTTTTTCAGATCATTTACTTTTTTTCAGTAGTCTTTCACTTGGTATTTTATCAATTCCTCACCTTCTGCTGATGTACTTGTTCCATCGCCAATACAGAGAATCCAATCTGCAAAGTCTCCTACTCTTTTGTTTCTCTGTTTCATCATTTACCACGCTATTGAGTCGCATGTTCTTTGTTAGCTTCAGTATATATGGATGTGTTTCCACATATATGACCATTTAATGGATGCAGTTACTATTGTGTGCCTTCTTCCATTTGGTAGAATTGGAAGTATCTGACGAAGCCCTCCTAGAATCACTATCAATCCACCAAATGGTCTCTCACTGTTTTTCTCCTTATTATGCCTTAATATATCCCGCAGAGTTCCGTTGAATGCCTTGAAACATATCTTGTTTGCCTTTGGAGCCTCATACCATAGTATTAGCGATATCTTTTTTAACAGTTCTGCTAGTTGTGTACCTTGTCACATGTTTACTCATCTGTAAGGATCAGTGGAGTGTGTAACCTTAAGTGAGCTGTTCTACCTCCCTGTAGAAGGAGCCCTGCAATACCACATGACGCTACTTCTAGTACTATCTTGCTCTCAGAACGCAGTTTTGTTGTGATTACCTTCCACAGATAGGTCTTACCTGTTCCACCACATCCATCCACAAATACTTGTTTTCCCAATTTTTTGTCGATTGATTCCATAATTGAATCAAATGCATTTAGCTGTTCAGAGTTAAGGTTACTAAAGATTCTCAAGTGCTCTTGGTTTTGTTCCTCTTTGTTGTAGCTCATCTCTTCATCAAGCAGTCTGTTTTGAAGTTCCTTTATCTCTGAAGAATTTGGAAGCTCTATTCCAGGGTATACATTAAGTTCTTTCCAGCTTGTCTCATGAGCTTCTCTATTTCCACTAAGGCGTGTTCTTGCTTATGTTAAGCTCAGGCAAACTGTAGGATAGTTCAATAGTTCTCTATGTACTCCACATCTTCGCTTAGAACTTCCCCTTGTTTTTGTGCAATTCCTTTATTGGTTCCTTCACGGTAAGCAAACCAATCACATTTACATAGGAAGATATTTATAAATCTAATTGGATCAAACTTGCGCTATCATATGGACATACCTGAACATTGTTTATCAATATTTACCCTACTCTCTAAGGTATCGTTATCAACAAACTTGAAGTAGTAGTCCAATCTTTTTATTTTGTCTTCATCAACTTCCTGTGCTGTTGTATCCAAAAGGAAATTGACTTTGAGATTGTTCTTCAAAGGTCTAAAATTTTCATACTCCCAAACTTTGAAGGACTTGAATATGTAGATGGTGTCCTCTTTAATTTGTGGCTTAAACTTGCGGGCTAGCTTGTTCCCAATTGAAGCATGGATCGTATTACCCTAGACATTAAAAGAAGATATTAGCAAGCTTTGAATCAAGTAGACATTAAACCATATATATATAGACATATCCATTAAGTCCACCTTGTTATCTGATAAAATCAAATCAGTGCTAATATGGTCATTGGTCTATAAGTTAATTGCGTCCCAAACCCTTAAAACTTTGACCTTGATTGTCCATGCCCCAGTTCTTGTAGTCAGCGCGTTCAGCCGTGTAGATGCCATACTGTCCGAGACCTTAAAAGGATAAATATTCATGTTACTAATTACAAAAGTAATTAGAATATACAGATAAATCTTGGCTTAGTTAGATTTCTATTTTTTTTCAAGCAAACCATGAAAATAAAATGTGTACATGCAAGAAACAGAAACACTTACGGAGGGAGATGATCAAGCACCTGCGTACGCTGCAAGTTGCTGCTGACGCTGTGCACACGGTTGACCGGCAAAGAGCCACCTGCGAGTTGCCGGCCTTCAGGCCTGTTAGCTTGGAGTGTGTATACTTGCCTTCACATGGTCTCTTGTCAATTTTATCCTAGGGAAGCACGTGGAGAGAAAAAAGTATTGGGCGACAGACCAGACAATCCATCAAGCATAACACAGCTGCACCTAGATCTCAAGTACGTGTGCGTCTGCACTCTTGCATGGTACTTATATACATCTCGTTGAGAGTATACATCGATCGGGATGCATGCGCCAGCGAAGATTCTGCAAGTCAATAGATCAGCAACATCTCCGATCGATCCAAAGTTTCGGCGCCCGGCCGTATGCGCGATCGGGATGCATGCGCCGTCGAAGAATCGGTCGATCGGAAGTTTCGGCGCCCGGCCGTATGCCAGCGGGGAAGTGGACGTTTCACCGGCGCCGGATTGCTGGTCGAAGATGGAGTCTTGTTGCCGGCGGCTGACGTTGCTAGGGATGCATATGGCTGCGCAGGAGTAGAAAATACTTACGCGTGGCATAGGTGGGTAATTTTTTTAACTTTAATGTCCAGATTTGTATTAGCAAGATCGTGTGGTTATGTTTCCTCGGTGGATCAATTAAACGGCCAGATGTTTCTGATTAATGTGGGATTTTTAAGTTAATTCTCTAATTTTTGGTTAGCCCTTAATGTACTTTTAATATATAATAGATGGTACACATGAACAAGGATCAACACTACCCCTATATTTTTCAAACTCATAACACGTGCAATACAACAAATATATCTTGAAGCATAGATGCAACATAACGAGACAATAAGAGATAAGCATAATAAGATAACTTAAATCTCATAAGCACACATAGTCTCACAAGCACACACGATAAAATACCAACTTCGAAGTTCAGATAAGATAAAAGGGAGACACAAGCTTATAAGAGGCAAATCAAGTTCAAAAAGCTTGTGCTCTGGGCCAAACCCATGCAAATACCCCGAGAAGATCCTAGATAGAGAAACTTCTCCCCCTGTCGGGGGGCTGCCCCCGGGTAGGGCAAAGAGGTGGTGTTAAGAGCTGTAAAGAGTGGGCCGGATCAAGGTCAAGCCGGATCACTTGGGCCGGATCCCTTGGACCGGATCACTTGGGAGAATCAGTTGGCTCTCAATCATGCTAAAGTGCAGGGAGAGGCCAAAAGGCATCAGACAAAGTCTAGCCGGATCAGAGGAAGGGATCCGGCTTAACCTAGCCGGGTTGGTCAGGAAGGATCCGGCACAGGGCAATGTCGGATGATGCACAAGGGCCAAGTAATGTCAGTAAGTTCACGGGTCCTGCAGGTCTCCTGCCCGAGGCTCAGAAGACAGCCAGGTCGAGCCACGGGTTTTCCGGGTCGCAAGGCCCTAGGCGCTGACTCGGCTATTTCGGGAAAGGGCAGTGGCCTAGGCTCCGGTGGGCTACGCTGGCTTAAGCTCAAAGAGGAAAAGATAGACCTGCCGTTGGACTGACGATGAGCTGGACTGAGTGACAGTAGCCAGAGCTTGTCCTGTTCCTCTTGTCCATGCCATTGTCATCTCCGGCCAGGGGCAGAATGGTAATCCGGTTAGTGTATAAATAGACCAGCACATCCTCCAGGGCGAGGGACGACGAGAAGAAGCCTCATTTCCCCCCTTGCTCCATCTTCCTCCTAGAGCTCTCACCATTGTTGCTTCATACAGCTCGAGGAGCACTTTGTACTTGTCATCATTGAGATATAAAGAGAGTAGGCTAGTGCTGCAGTAGGGGTGTTACCTCCACAAGAGGGCCCCGAAGCAGGGTACATCTTGGTGTGCTTTGGTTGTTCTTGGTTTTGCTCGTTCTTGCTTGTTCTTGCGTGTTCTTCGTTGTTCTTCATGCGTGCTTCTTGAGCGCGCACACCCTCCCCGGATCCCCCAACGTCCTAGCGAGCCCCCAACTTAAGCCATCCTATGGCATCTGCCGTGACACCACCACGACAGTTGGCGCCCACCGTGGGGCAAGCAGTGGCGTTGGCTGGGGTTTCCATCCGGACGGGTTCCGTCACCAGCTCCGGCGTACGCGTGCTGTCAGGGCTCGTCTGCAACTACGGCGGGTTCACCTTCATCAGCGACAACGCCGGCTGCTTCGCGGGAGGGCCACTCCCTGTGGATGGATGCTTCATCCAGTTCGGCAGCTTCCTCACCTACGTCACCACCGAGCTTGTCCGCGAGTACCCGGCGCAGGTGCTCGTGGCCGAGGACCCTCCTTCTTTCCGCGCAGCTCTCGGACGGCGTAGCGCTCGCCCCGGGAGTAGCGTGGAGGTGATGATGACCGGACCAAGTGCTGGAGCAGGCAAAGGAGATGCCGGCAATAGCATGCCCGAGGTACTGGTCACGCCAACCGATCCGGTGACAAGCCGGCTCGGACGGCGAAGTTCCCAAAGGAGAAACCGGATCCGGTTGGCCCACTTGGCATGTCAAGTAGGGAGGCTCCCTTAGAGGATGTCCTGGAAAAGTTATCTCGGCCAGTGGCACCTGGGGCAAACGTAGAGTCCACTATAGCAGTTAGAGGCAGAGCGCCTGAGGTTGCAAAGAGAAGCCCGGTTAGTGGTAGAGTCTAGGCAAGCATTTGATAGAGACATGAGAGAATATAATGCTGCCAATGGTATCACCGATGGTTTCACTCCGGTAGCGCCTCACCCACGCAAGAGAGCAGATTTGCGTAACAGGGGTAAGGACCTCAATGACGAGTTAGCTAGAGCCGCAAGATCGAGCTCGAGTAAGGCTACTAGTCATAGATCGGGTACAGGCAAGCCGGTGTATAGCTCCCCGGCCAAGAATCTTAGGGCTGCAGCGGCAGCGCGAGCCGAGTTGACCACATTAACCGGGGATGCTTGGCGCAAGCAGGCAGAAAGGGTCAATGAGCTGGTTGATGTGTGTAACCGGCAGAATGAGGCTTACCGGAAAGCTAATCCGGACGCTGGTGGTTCTCGGGTAGTAGTGTCGGCTAAGGCGTTAGCCAGAGATCCAAGGGGCAAGCGTCATCCCCGCATGTCGGAGCTGACCGGGCCCAAAGCGTGAATTCGGGCAAGAGCAAACAGCTGCAGGCCTATGATGCTGAGTATGCCGGCAAGCAGCTAGCTGCTCAAGGAAGAGGTGGCCAGAGCAGAAACAATGGCGGTCAAGGCAATCCGGGAGCCGGAAGGGGTAATTCGGCTGGCCGAGGTCAACCACCTCGTCCTCCTGGGCAGAATCAACCCCGGCAGGAGCAGCAAGTAATGGTGCAAGCGCAGCAGCAAGGTGGTGGCCAGGCGGGCTACCGCTATGATGATGGTAATTCGGCTATGGCGCGAGCCGGATACCAAACGTATGATAATGCACTTGCATCCAGGCTGGGACCTCGGACATTGGATCCGGATGATCAGCGTCTCAAGTTGGATAGGATTTACCAGTCCGAGAAGCTGGAAGAGCAAGGCCCACCAGGTCCTCCATGCTTTGGGCCTCGGATCATGAACGAGCCGAACGTGCCGTTGTTTCAGCTTGGCCGAATCACAAAGCCGTATAACGGCAGCACTAAGCCGCAGGATTGGCTGATAGACTATGTATCCTCGGTGCACATTGCGGGGGGCAATCGCCGATGGGCGGTCCGGTATCTCCCGCATATGTTGGAAGGGCCAGCCCGGATTTGGCTGAATAACTTACCAGAGGGTAGTATCAACTCTTGGATGGATTTGGAGCAGGCGTTTTACAGCAACTTCTCCAGCACTTACAAGAGGCCAAACCGACCTCAGCTCTTGTCTGCGTGCAGGCAGGAAGAGCGGGAGACAGACCGAGAATTTTTGACTCGGTGGAGCAACATTCGCAATTCTTGTGAAGGTGTCGTGGAGGAGCAGGCCATTTCTTGGTTTGCGCAGGGTTGCCGACATGGCACCCCGCTTTGGCAGAAGCTCCAGAGGGATATGCCAAAGACCCTGGCGGAAATGATCCGGATAGCAGATACATATGCTCTTGGCGATCCGACGCAGCCAGCGTTGGATGTGGTGGGAACAAGCAGGAGGCAACCGGTCAACAACCGAACTGGACCATTGAGGCCCAGTGACCGACATGAGTTCGGTTATAAGAGGAGAGATCCGGATTACAGATACGGTTCAGATCAGGTTGCTGCAGTAAATATGGATCATCCTGATAGCCAGAGACCAAAAAATGAGGGTCCAGCTTGGAGGCCGAATCAAGGTGCCTGGGCAAAGAAAGTGTGGGATGGACCGAGTCCACCTCTAACTTTTGAGGCAATGATAGATGGGCCTTGCCGTTATCACACAACAGACCCACGCAAGCCGGCCAATCATTCAACTCGGAATTGTAGCTGGCATCATCGCATCCAGGCGGAAGGTCAGAGAGGGCCACCTCAGAGAGGTGCTCCTAGACCGAATTTCAGGCCAAATACGCCTTTATCCGGAGCCAATGCAACCCCGGTGAACGAAGGAGCTCCAAGGCCGGCAGCCACAAAGCCGGTTAACCTGGTAAATATGGGAGGCAACAACAACAATGCTGGTCCGAGTCGGCAAGGTGGATACCCCGGAAATGATTACAAGGAGGCTCATCAAAGTTATGTGGTTTTTGTGACCGAGCCAACTGACAAGAAAAGTCAGCTGCGAAGGGCGAAGGAGGTGAATGCAGTCACACCAGCAGTCCCAAAATACCTGAACTGGTCCGAGCAGGAGATCACTTGGAGCAGGGCTGATAATCCCAGGGTTATGCCAAGCCCAGGAAACTACGCACTGGTGGTGGATCCGACTTTGGTTGGACCAAGATTAATGTGAAATTCACTCGAGTCTTGATTGACAATGGCAGTGCTATAAACATCATGTATCGGGACACAATGGTCAAGTTGGGTTATTCGCCGAATCAGTTGCAGCAGAGCAGTTGCACCTTCCATGGTATAGTACCCGGGGTGTCTTGTTCCCCAATGGGTAAGATCTGGGTAGATGTGCTGTTTGGTACCAAGGACAATCACCGACTTGAGAGTCTCGAATTCGAGGTGGTAGACTTGGAGAGCCCATACCATGCTCTGCTCGGCAGGCCGGCATTAGCCAAGTTCATGATATCCACTCATGTGGCCTACCTCAAGATGAAGATGCCTGGCCCGAATGGTATCATCACCGTTGCGGGAGATTACAAGAAGGCCATACAGTGTGCCACGGTCGGTTCCACCTTAGCCGAGTCGTTGGTGATCCAAGCTGAGAAGAGCAAGATGCATGAAGTAGTGGCGATGGCGAAGTCAGCTCAGCTCGGCGTGCTGGCTATGACCAATCCGGATGCAGGTGCAACATTTGAGGTGCCCAAGGAGACAAAGAAGATCCCCATTGACCCGGAGAATCCGGAGCGCATGGCCATCATTGGTGCCGGGTTGGGCGAGAAATAGGAAAGCGCGCTCTGTCACTTCCTCCGTGAGAATCGGGATATCTTTGCATGGTCGGCTAAGGACCTGCCTGGTGTTCCGAGGGAGTTGGCAGAGCACTCTTTATTTGTCAGGCCGGATGTGAAGCCGGTGAGGCAACCGACTCGGCGTCTTTCAGACGATCGAAGAAAAGTGGTGCTTGATGAGCTGGCTAAGCTACTTGCAGCCGGATTCATTATGGAGGTGTTGCATCCAGACTGGATATCCAATCCGGTTCTGGTAGAGAAGAAGAAGGACGAACCAGCGGTGATCAAGGTGTGGCGCATGTGCATCGACTTCACCAACCTGAACAAGGCGTGCCCGAAGGATCCCTTTCCTTTACCTCGGATTGATCAAGTGATCGATTCTACTGCTGGGTGTGAGTTGTTGTCTTTTATTGATGCGTACTCTGGTTTTCACCAGATACCACTGAACCCCAAAGATCAAATAAAGACTGCTTTTATTACCCCGTATGGGGCGTATTGCTATCGTGTCATGTGTTTCGGTTTGAGAAATGCCGGTGCAACTTATCAGAGATGTATGCAGAAATGCTTACACTCTCAAATGGGCAAAAATGTGCAAGTGTATGTCGATGATATCGTCATCAAAACTAAAGAAAAACGCACTCTCCTCGAGGATCTCGAGGAAACATTTGTGAACTTGAGAAAGTATCGGTTAAAATTGAATCCGGATAAATGCACCTTTGGTGTCCCGGCTGGAAAGTTGCTCGGTTTCCTTGTATCGAGCCGAGGTATTGAGGTGAATCCGGCTAAGATCCGAGCCATAGAAAACATGAAATTGCCTAAATGTCTAAAAGATGTGCAAAAGTTCACCGGGTGTCTAGCCTCGTTGAGTCGGTTTGTGAGTCGGCTAGGAGAAAAAGCCTTGCCCTTGTATCAGTTGATGAAAAAGAGCACCGGGTTCACATGGACCCCGCAGGCAGACTCGGCTTTCAATGAATTAAAAAAGATGTTGTCCACTGCACCAATTTTGGCATCACCTTTGCCGAATGAGCCAATGCTACTTTACATTGCGGCCACTAACCGGGTCGTAAGTGTGGTGATAGTGGTAGAGCGAGAAGAGGAGGGTAAATCCGTGCAGAGACCGGTGTACTATTTAAGCGAGGTGATCTCAACCTCAAAGCAGAATTATCCTCACTACCAGAAGATGACATATGGTGTATACCTGGCGGCCAAGAAGTTGAAACATTACTTCCAGGAGCACCCGATCACCGTAGTATGCGAAGCTCCAATCTCGGAGATCATTGGGTGCAAAGATGCGACTGGCCGAGTTGCCAAATGGGCAATAGAAGTGTCTCCTTACACCCCGCATTATGAGAGAAGAGATGCTATCAAGTCTCAGGCTTTACCGGATTTCCTTTGTGACTGGGCCGAGATGCAGTATGAGCCACCCAAGCCGGATTACAATTACTGGAAGTTGCACTTTGATGGCTCCAAAACCAAAATCGGACTAGGTGCTGGGATAGTACTCACATCACCGAAGCAAGATCAGTTGCGATATGTGTTGCAGATTCATTTCTCAGCATCAAACAATGTGGCCGAATATGAGGCACTGATCCATGGGCTTAATGTGGCTAAGGACATCGGCATCCGCCGGATAGAATGTTTTGGTGATTCAGATTTAGTGGTGCAGCAGTCTTCTGGAAATTGGGATGCCCTTGATGCCAATATGGCACTATATCGATTTCATGTCCAGAAAATTTCAGGATTTTTTGAAGGCTGCGAGTACAAGCACATACCTCGGCTGGAGAACGAAGCTGCTGATATCCTGTCAAAGCTCGGGTCGTCTAGGGATGCAATCCCACCCGGGATATCCTTGAATCACCTAAGGATCCCTTCAATCAAGCCTTCGCCTGATTCCGAGTCAATTTTTATCCCAAAGCAAGAATCTGAAGCTGTTCCTATGAATGTTGATGTCGGGTACATTTGGGAAGACCCGGGGACTGCATGGCGAGACTCGGGGACTGCGCACCGAGACTCGGGGAATGCTAACCAAATCTTAGGGAAGAGAGAGAGGAAGATGGTGCTAACCGAATCTTAGGGAATGGACAGAGACTGATAGAAGAAATAATGGCGGCCGAACCAGTGGAAATAGATGAGCACTTATTCCCTTTGCATCCAGTACCGGAATGGGCTGAAGAAATCATGAAGTTCATGTCGGAGGGGAGTTTGCCAAATGATGAAACCGAAGCTAGGCGAGTGCAGAGGAGGTCCAAGGGTTACACCATCATAAACAAGGAGTTATACAAAAGGAGTGCAACCGAGGTGCTACAGCGTTGCGTGGAGCCAGCCGAGGGCAAGGAGATGCTCCTGGAGATACATCAAGGAGAATGTGGGCATCATTGCAGTACAAGAGCCCTGGTGGCTAAAGTATTCCGGCATGGGTTTTACTGGCCCACTGCTCATGCAGATGCAGAGGACATAGTCCGAAAATGTGAAGGATGCCAAAGGTTTGCCAAGCAGACACACCTACCCGCATCGGCGCTCAAAACAATTCCTATCACTTGGCCGTTTGCTGTGTGGTGTTTGGATATGGTGGGAGAATTCAAGCCGGCTAGGGTAACATGACACATATGCTGGTGATGGTGGATAAGTTCACCAAGTGGATAGAGGTGAAACCAATCCGGAAAGTGGATGGTCATTCGGCTGTAACTTTCCTGAAAGAAATCATTTTGAGATACGGTTACCCCCATAGCATCATCTCGGATAATGGCACGAACTTTGCTGTGGGAGAGTTTGCCCGATTCTGCATGGATAAGGGGATCCGGTTAGACATAGCCTCAGTGGCACACCCAGAGTCCAATGGACAGGTGGAAAGATCAAATGCTTTGGTATTAGCTGGGATAAAAGCCCGGTTAATAGAACCTCTGGTAAAGACTCCGGGGTGCTGGATAGATGAGATACCATCAGTACTATGGGGTCTAAGGACCACGCCGAATCGGTCAACTGGCTATACGCCATTTTTTCTGGTATATGGGGCAGAAGCAGTGCTACCCACTGACATAGAATATGATGCACCAAGGGTGACAATGTATACCGAAACCGAGGCAAAAGAGGCCCGGGAAGATGCAGTGGATCTGCTAGAGGAAGCAAGAGAATTGGCCCTATCTCGGACAGCAGTATATCAGCAGGGTCTCCGACGTTATCATAGTCGGAAGATCAGCCCTCGAGTGTTTCATGAGGAGATCTAGTACTAAGGCTGGTGCAGCGCAGCAAAGGCCGACATAAGTTATCACCTCCATGGGAGGGACCATTCATTGTGAGCAAGGCTATGCACAATGACTCGTACTACCTTGTAGACGCACAGGAACCAAGGAAGGATGGCCTGGACAGACCCGGAGAAGAAACCAAGCGACCCTGGAATGTAGCTCTGCTTCGACCCTTTTACTCTTAAGGGGCGCAATGTATGTATCTCAGTTTATCATAAATGAAATTTCGGCAATCCGAGTCTGGACTCGGGGACTGCCTCGTCCTTATGCATGTGTTTTTTATTACTGTTTTGTCCATACCGTTCATGTGTCGGATTGTTTTGAACCTCGTCCCAAAATTCAAGTAATGTATGCTGTGTTGTTGATCTCGTGACTCGACTGACAAACACCAAAATGGTAGTCAAGAGCAGAGGTGGGGAATATGGGAAACATGAAAATGGACTCGGGGACTCGGTCCAAAACCGATTCGGCACATGTCGTTTACTAACCCCTGTTATTTCTTTTTTGTTTATGTTAGATGATTCTAAACCACAACTCGCATGTTTCAAGTATTGTATGCTATGATTCCTATCTTGTGACTCGACTGTCAACACCTAAAAGGTAGACAAGAGCAAAGATTCGGCAAAAATAGTAAACAAGAAAACAGACTCGGGGACTCGGTTTAAGATGATCCAACATAAACCTAGTCCGGATCACATTAAGCAAAATAAAAGTAGTCTCGAAGAACTTAAATTGTATATTACATCTGCTCCCGGCATACCGGGGATTTAATGTTTTTCATTAAGATAATTCAGGAAGAAGGAGCCATGGTTGCAGGAGACTCGGTTGCAGGGATGACTCGGATGATGGAGGAACCTCGGTTGAAAGAGGACCCTCACTTGCAGGAATGACCTTGGACGGAGAGCTTGAAGGCTTGGCAGACTCGGAAGCATCCGGATCAACTGAAGTCTTGGCGGTCTTGACTTGTCGGCAGTCTCAGCCGAGTCAGTGGCTGGCGTCTTGGAAGTCTTGGCCGGAGATTGTTCGGCAGTCTTGGCCGAGTCGGAAGCTGGCACTTGGTGGACTTGCGAGGTTGTTCGGCAGAGTTAGCCGAATCACCAGACTCGCCCTCAGACTCGGCGTATTCGTCAAGGGAGGCATCGTCCGATTCCTCTTCTTCAGATTCTTCCCCATCCGAGTAGACCGGAGCGTCCAGATCAAGATGCTTTGTGTTTGCAAATTCGGCCATAAAGTTGGCAGCTTCTTCGCGGATCTTGATCCGGTTCGGATCTGAAGCCCATGAAGAACCCTCGCGAAGGGAGCGCACTTTGACGAGATCAATCAGCTCATACCAAGACATGATAAATAGCAAACCTGCGTCAGCACCAGCGCGGGCGGACGAAGATCTCCACTGCTTTAACCGGGTCTCGCCTGATCCAGGTCTTTGATTAGCTCGTCCGCAGACCGGACTTGCCGGCTTCAGGAAACAAGACTCGGTGAGCTTTGAGACTTGCATTGAACAGATCAATGTGGGACTCCTTCAAAGGAGCAATCCGAGCTTTAAGTGCAGTAATGTGATCTTCGATATCCCACGTCTCTGGTAGGGGAGCTCCAGCTAACTTAGCTCTCTCAGCTCGGGCATCTCTCACAGCTTTGGCGGCTTGAAGCCGGATGCTGGTAAACTCTCCTACATTCAGATAAGCTAACACCGAATTAAACGAGAGGGAACACGAAATTATGTGTCGGATAAGAGCAGAGGAGGAAGAGGAGATTCGGCAAACTTACGATCCATGTCTTCATTGAGGCTAGCAAGATCAGCCAGCCATTTCGCGCTGACCGCCTTGTGAGCAGCCAGATCATCTTTCGCCGCTTTAGCTTCGGCTTCAGCGTCTGCAACGACCGTTTGGATTTTCTTGTCCAATTCGGCCCGCTTCGCAAGCCCGGCTTTGAAAGCATCTCGCTCCTTCTGGATCGAATCTTTCTCACTTTGCAGCGAATCCCGGTCTTTCTTGAGCTTGGCCTTCACTTTTCCAACCCGGTCAAGCTCCCGCTGGAGCCGAGTCACTTCTGACTTTTCCTCCGCTAAAGCGCGCTTGTGCTCCTGATCTTTCTTTTTCATCTCCTCACCTTGCGCATCGAAGGAAGTTTGGAGGGCCTGGTGTTGCAGGACTAGCTGCTTAAAGATCCGGCTGCGAGCAGTCGTGGTTTCCTGAAAGAAAAAGGGTTAATGGCGTAAAAAGAGTCTCGGGGACTGGCACCCGAGACTAGCAGCATGGAGCCAAAACGAATCTCGGGGACTGGAGGCCCGAGATTGATAAAAAGAAAGTTGACCGACTCAATTGGAAAAGAGACTCGGGGACTGGGAGTCCCACGATTTTTTCGGCTAAGACAAAATTCATGATCAAGTTTTAGAGATTCAAGCCGAATGACTTTCTTACTCGGAGGAGTATCAGTCGTTCGACCCGAATCTCGGGGACTGGGAATAGTGCAGATTGATCATGATGAAATAAAAGCAGGATTCGGTAAAGTTACCTCGAAGACCCGGTTAGCTTCAGCGACCGAGGCCTGCACAGAGTGTAGAGATTGAAACATCCGGCTAGGGCCAGCCGGATGTGGCGACGCTGAAGTAGTTGAGCCTTCGGCAAGGTCCGCAGTATTCCAAGCTTTAACGAATTGCTCTGCGGAGCCGAGGTTGTCGCCGCTCGGAGTGCGGAGATTCGGCAGAACCTGGCCACTAAGTCGGGCGCGAGTGATCGCCTCAGAGAGTTGATCATGCACCCGAGTCGCTGATGGAGTGGCGGAAACTGTCTGCTAGCAACCACCTGCTTATCCGAGGTGGTTGGAGTCGTGCCAGAGGCGGCTTGAGTCGGCTTAGGTAGAGGCGATGCGCCCGGGGTCTTGGCTGGATCTGGCTGCCTCGGTTGGTTCTGGGACGCTTGTTGTGGTGGTTTAGATACTTCCTGTTGCTGCTTCTGCTGCTTCTCGAGAGGTTGTTGCTGCTGCTTTTTCTTCTTCTTCTGCTGCTCTTGATTCAGAGCCTTGGGGGTAGGGCGAGGATCCGGCTTAGTCAAAGACTTAGCCGAAGTCTTAGCTTTTTCCTTCTCCAACTCCTTCAGAGGACGTGGCCAAGTTGAATCTCGGGTAGGACCCGAGATTTCCTCATTCTCCAGGTCAATAACCGACTCTGGAACGAGAGTCGGCGGAGGAGTATTGGCAGTTGTGGCACGCGCGGGAGAGGCGACAGCCTTTTCAGGAGACTGGTGCTCCATGGCCGTATCCAGTGGAGGAATGGGAGAAAGAATGGATGAATGAGTTTGCTCGGTAACGATGACGTCACTACATAGAGCAAAGTAAACAGTTAATTCGGATAAAGGTGGCTCGGATAATAGAGGAGGAAAGCGAATGAAGTTAAGCTGGCATTACCCCTTGGTAGTAGGCATGGGCTTGAGCCGATTCGGCTTGGAGGCGCCTTTCTTCATTCTCTTGGCTTGAGGGACATCTGATCCGGACGCGTCATCGCGTTTCCGAGATGTCCCTTGAGCATCCTGTTTGGCTGGAACACAAGGTGGTAACCATGAAATCGGAATAGCATCAATGGGATCTAGGATCCAGCAATCATCATCTTCATCTTCGGTGTAAATAGTCGATTGCTTACCCTTGCGGATGGGCTTGGCACGCGGAATCGGCAAATAATCGTCCGTATCCGCATCCTCTTCGCCCTCGCGCAGCGGGCTGCGATCCGGTCCCCACACTTTGGTGGAGAGATCTCCATCTTCGGTGATTTGGCGGTCGAACAGCTGCAGTATGGTCAAGGCAAATATGGGTTAGTCCGATGGTATTTTGATGAAGTATGGATTGATTCGGAGAATGGTGAACTAACCTGTGGGGAAGTGCATCTCGGTGGAACGGCTCCACGCCCCACCGCCACTTGTCCGACATCTCGGTGTAGGCGATGGCGTTTACCCGTCTCTTGACGGAAGCTCTGGTGAGGTCATGTTTGCTGATCCGGGTAGGATCTAGCAGACCACTCATGTGGCAAATCTTGTGCTCACGTTGTTGAAGAGGACTGACACGGCGGAAGACGAAGGTCCGGAGGAGATCGTCCGAGAGCAGGTCCTTCTTCAGAAAATCCTCCAGAGTTTGATCTATGATTTGAAGCTCCGCAAGAGTGTCAGCCGGATCATATCTGAAGTTTAATTCGGCTGTGGGGGGCTCGATCTTGAACTCGGGCAAGTTGAGAGCATCATGGCCTTCAGCGCTCTTCACGTAGAAGAAAGACCTTTGCCATTTCCTGCAAGTATCCAGGCCAGTGATCCGGGGAAAGATGGAGCCCGCCCTCGGAGTAATGCTAGCCGAACCACAAGCGGTCATCACTTTCGGGTCACTGCCCGGGATAGTCTGTTTACGGAGGTGGAAGTACTTCGCCCAGGCTTGTACTGTCGGCCAGAGACCGAGATATCCCTCGGTAAAGGAGGTAAAAGCCGACAGGGAGACAAAGGCGTTAGCCGGAAGGTGGTGAGGCTGCAGGCCAAAGAAGTCTAGGAAAGCCCGGAAGAAGTCACTCGCCGGGAGTCCGAATCCGCGCTCGAAGTGCGCTAGAAATACAACGCGTTCACCCGGTTGGGTGATCGGTTTGAGTTCCTTCCCCGGTTTTCGGCATATAACTTCAGGTGTTATACGCCGGGTGCTCAGCAGCCATTCCAGGTCATCTGTTGTAACATCGGAACCCTCCCAACTGCCGGGGGGCAGCTTCGGCATATCCGAATCAGTCCTGCAAAAAATCGGAGATAGCCGAGTTAGGAGATTCGGAATCTCTAATCCAGAACGAATCGGATAATGGCATAACCGAATCAGATGTAAAGCGATTCGGTAGAAGCTATCCCGGATAAAAGTTGTCTAGTTACTGCGGAAAGGTAATTCGGCTGGTAACAACAAACACCTTTTCGTGAGAATCTAGGGTTACGCGAGATCTACCGCAGCAGTAAAATAGAGAGGAAATCCCGAGTAAAAATATGGTGGAACTGCTCAAGCGATGGCAAGCCAAACTAGGGCAATCTAGTGCAAAACCTGGAAAGGAGATCTAGGGAATGCACTAAGGCGTGACAATGGACTCGTACACGAGTGAATCTACAAGAAACAGGCGCAAGTTCCAGCGGGATATGAACTTGCTCAAGGTCGCCATGGCCGGAGGAAAAGGAACTTACAGTTGCGATGCAGCGAGGAAGAAGCTCGGTGAAGAAACGGCGGTGCAGGGCGCGGTGCGCGGCTCCGGCGAGTTTTCTCCGGCGTTGTCGAGGTCTCCGGCGCGGCGAAGTCGCGAAGGCGAGATCGCAGCAGCGTCAATGGCACGGATGGAGTTCTCGAAGTGGGATGTGCGGGGAAGAAGAAGAGGAACCCCACACCCTATTTATAGCCGCTCGCTGGTAACTGACGCACTACCGCGCGGTTTTCGGGGCGTGGCCGGATCAGGTGTGCCCTGAAACTCTGTGGTCACAGCTGTGGCCGTATATTTCAAGCACATGGTGGGTCACGGAATTGGAAGCGGTCGCGCCGGATCGGTGCGCCGGTCAACGGAGAAACCGAGGAGGCGTGGTCATTTAGTCAAATGCACTCAAATACCTGATGGATCCGGATATTGGGCTGTCAGTGACAAGTCAAATCAAAGACCCGGATTATGAGGCTTTGCGCAGAGATTCCCTGCCAAGTGTCCCGGGAAATCCTGAGACAAGATTGGGTGATATGGGATTCGGTTAATGGCGTTTGTTTTTAACCTGCTACGGCCCTCCATCCGAGGCTGTAGGACCGCACCAGCTTCGGGGACTACTGTCGGGGGGCTGCCCCCGGGTAGGGCAAAGTGGTGGTGTTAAGAGCTGTAAAGAGTGGGCCGGATCAAGGTCAAGCCGGATCACTTGGGCCGGATCCCTTGGACCGGATCACTTGGGAGAATCAGTTGGCTCTCAATCATGCTAAAGTGCAGGGAGAGGCCAAAAGGCATCAGACAAAGTCTAGCCGGATCAGAGGAAGGGATCCGGCTTAACCTAGCCGGGTTGGTCAGGAAGGATCCGGCACAGGGCAATGTCGGATGATGCACAAGGGCCAAGTAATGTCAGTAAGTTCACGGGTCCTGCAGGTCTCCTGCCCGAGGCTCAGAAGACAGCCAGGTCGAGCCACGGGTTTTCCGGGTCGCAAGGCCCTAGGCGCTGACTCGGCTATTTCGGGAAAGGGCAGTGGCCTAGGCTCCGGTGGGCTACGCTGGCTTAAGCTCAAAGAGGAAAAGATAGACCTGCCGTTGGACTGACGATGAGCTGGACTGAGTGACAGTAGCCAGAGCTTGTCCTGTTCCTCTTGTCCATGCCATTGTCATCTCCGGCCAGGGCAGAATGGTAATCCGGTTAGTGTATAAATAGACCAGCACATCCTCCAGGGCGAGGGACGACGAGAAGAAGCCTCATTTCCCCCCTTGCTCCATCTTCCTAGAGCTCTCACCATTGTTGCTTCATACAGCTCGAGGAGCACTTTGTACTTGTCATCATTGAGATATAAAGAGAGTAGGCTAGTGCTGCAGTAGGGGTGTTACCTCCACAAGAGGGCCCCGAAGCAGGGTACATCTTGGTGTGCTTTGGTTGTTCTTGGTTTTGCTCGTTCTTGGTTGTTCTTGCGTGTTCTTCGTTGTTCTTCATGCGTGCTTCTTGAGCGCGCACACCCTCCCCGGATCCCCCAACGTCCTAGCGAGCCCCAACTTAAGCCATCCTATGGCATCTGCCGTGACACCACCACGACAGTTGGCGCCCACCGTGGGGCAGCAGTGGCGTTGGCTGGGGTTTCCATCCGGACGGGTTCCGTCACCAGCTCCGGCGTACGCGTGCTGTCAGGGCTCGTCTGCAACTACGGCGGGTTCACCTTCATCAGCGACAACGCCGGCTGCTTCGCGGGAGGGCCACTCCCTGTGGATGGTGCTTCATCCAGTTCGGCAGCTTCCTCACCTACGTCACCACCGAGCTTGTCCGCGAGTACCCGGCGCAGGTGCTCGTGGCCGAGGACCCTCCTTCTTTCCGCGCAGCTCTCGGACGGCGTAGCGCTCGCCCCGGGAGTAGCGTGGAGGTGATGATGACCGGCCAAGTGCTGGAGCAGGCAAAGGAGATGCCGGCAATAGCATGCCCGAGGTACTGGTCACGCCAACCGATCCGGTGGACAAGCCGGCTCGGACGGCGAAGTTCCCAAAGGAGAAACCGGATCCGGTTGGCCCACTTGGCATGTCAAGTAGGGAGGCTCCCTTAGAGGATGTCCTGGAAAAGTTATCTCGGCCAGTGGCACCTGGGGCAAACGTAGAGTCCACTATAGCGAGTTAGAGGCAGAGCGCCTGAGGTTGCAAAGAGAAGCCCGGTTAGTGGTAGAGTCTAGGCAAGCATTTGATAGAGACATGAGAGAATATAATGCTGCCAATGGTATCACCGATGGTTTCACTCCGGTAGCGCCTCACCCACGCAAGAGACAGATTTGCGTAACAGGGGTAAGGACCTCAATGACGAGTTAGCTAGAGCCGCAAGATCGAGCTCGAGTAAGGCTACTAGTCATAGATCGGGTACAGGCAAGCCGGTGTATAGCTCCCCGGCCAAGAATCTTAGGGCTGCAGCGGCAGCGCGAGCCGAGTTGACCACATTAACCGGGGATGCTTGGCGCAAGCAGGCAGAAAGGGTCAATGAGCTGGTTGATGTGTGTAACCGGCAGAATGAGGCTTACCGGAAGCTAATCCGGACGCTGGTGGTTCTCGGGTAGTAGTGTCGGCTAAGGCGTTAGCCAGAGATCCAAGGGGCAAGCGTCATCCCCGCATGTCGGAGCTGACCGGGCCCAAAGCGTGAATTCGGGCAAGAGCAAACAGCTGCAGGCCTATGATGCTGAGTATGCCGGCAAGCAGCTAGCTGCTCAAGGAAGAGGTGGCCAGAGCAGAAACAATGGCGGTCAAGGCAATCCGGGAGCCGGAAGGGGTAATTCGGCTGGCCGAGGTCAACCACCTCGTCCTCCTGGGCAGAATCAACCCCGGCAGGAGCAGCAAGTAATGGTGCAAGCGCAGCAGCAAGGTGGTGGCCAGGCGGGCTACCGCTATGATGATGGTAATTCGGCTATGGCGCGAGCCGGATACCAAACGTATGATAATGCACTTGCATCCAGGCTGGGACCTCGGACATTGGATCCGGATGATCAGCGTCTCAAGTTGGATAGGATTTACCAGTCCGAGAAGCTGGAAGAGCAAGGCCCACCAGGTCCTCCATGCTTTGGGCCTCGGATCATGAACGAGCCGAACGTGCCGTTGTTTCAGCTTGGCCGAATCACAAAGCCGTATAACGGCAGCACTAAGCCGCAGGATTGGCTGATAGACTATGTATCCTCGGTGCACATTGCGGGGGGCAATCGCCGATGGGCGGTCCGGTATCTCCCGCATATGTTGGAAGGGCCAGCCCGGATTTGGCTGAATAACTTACCAGAGGGTAGTATCAACTCTTGGATGGATTTGGAGCAGGCGTTTTACAGCAACTTCTCCAGCACTTACAAGAGGCCAAACCGACCTCAGCTCTTGTCTGCGTGCAGGCAGGAAGAGCGGGAGACAGACCGAGAATTTTTGACTCGGTGGAGCAACATTCGCAATTCTTGTGAAGGTGTCGTGGAGGAGCAGGCCATTTCTTGGTTTGCGCAGGGTTGCCGACATGGCACCCCGCTTTGGCAGAAGCTCCAGAGGGATATGCCAAAGACCCTGGCGGAAATGATCCGGATAGCAGATACATATGCTCTTGGCGATCCGACGCAGCCAGCGTTGGATGTGGTGGGAACAAGCAGGAGGCAACCGGTCAATAACCGAACTGGACCATTGAGGCCCAGTGACCGACATGAGTTCGGTTATAAGAGGAGAGATCCGGATTACAGATACGGTTCAGATCAGGTTGCTGCAGTAAATATGGATCATCCTGATAGCCAGAGACCAAAAAATGAGGGTCCAGCTTGGAGGCCGAATCAAGGTGCCTGGGCAAAGAAAGTGTGGGATGGACCGAGTCCACCTCTAACTTTTGAGGCAATGATAGATGGGCCTTGCCGTTATCACACAACAGACCCACGCAAGCCGGCCAATCATTCAACTCGGAATTGTAGCTGGCATCATCGCATCCAGGCGGAAGGTCAGAGAGGGCCACCTCAGAGAGGTGCTCCTAGACCGAATTTCAGGCCAAATACGCCTTTATCCGGAGCCAATGCAACCCCGGTGAACGAAGGAGCTCCAAGGCCGGCAGCCACAAAGCCGGTTAACCTGGTAAATATGGGAGGCAACAACAACAATGCTGGTCCGAGTCGGCAAGGTGGATACCCCGGAAATGATTACAAGGAGGCTCATCAAAGTTATGTGGTTTTTGTGACCGAGCCAACTGACAAGAAAAGTCAGCTGCGAAGGGCGAAGGAGGTGAATGCAGTCACACCAGCAGTCCCAAAATACCTGAACTGGTCCGAGCAGGAGATCACTTGGAGCAGGGCTGATAATCCCAGGGTTATGCCAAGCCCAGGAAACTACGCACTGGTGGTGGATCCGACTTTGGTTGGACCAAGATTAATGTGAAATTCACTCGAGTCTTGATTGACAATGGCAGTGCTATAAACATCATGTATCGGGACACAATGGTCAAGTTGGGTTATTCGCCGAATCAGTTGCAGCAGAGCAGTTGCACCTTCCATGGTATAGTACCCGGGTGTCTTGTTCCCCAATGGGTAAGATCTGGGTAGATGTGCTGTTTGGTACCAAGGACAATCACGACTTGAGAGTCTCGAATTCGAGGTGGTAGACTTGGAGAGCCCATACCATGCTCTGCTCGGCAGGCCGGCATTAGCCAAGTTCATGATATCCACTCATGTGGCCTACCTCAAGATGAAGATGCCTGGCCCGAATGGTATCATCACCGTTGCGGGAGATTACAAGAAGGCCATACAGTGTGCCACGGTCGGTTCCACCTTAGCCGAGTCGTTGGTGATCCAAGCTGAGAAGAGCAAGATGCATGAAGTAGTGGCGATGGCGAAGTCAGCTCAGCTCGGCGTGCTGGCTATGACCAATCCGGATGCAGGTGCAACATTTGAGGTGCCCAAGGAGACAAAGAAGATCCCCATTGACCCGGAGAATCCGGAGCGCATGGCCATCATTGGTGCCGGGTTGGGCGAGAAATAGGAAAGCGCGCTCTGTCACTTCCTCCGTGAGAATCGGGATATCTTTGCATGGTCGGCTAAGGACCTGCCTGGTGTTCCGAGGGAGTTGGCAGAGCACTCTTTATTTGTCAGGCCGGATGTGAAGCCGGTGAGGCAACCGACTCGGCGTCTTTCAGACGATCGAAGAAAAGTGGTGCTTGATGAGCTGGCTAAGCTACTTGCAGCCGGATTCATTATGGAGGTGTTGCATCCAGACTGGATATCCAATCCGGTTCTGGTAGAGAAGAAGAAGGACGAACCAGCGGTGATCAAGGTGTGGCGCATGTGCATCGACTTCACCAACCTGAACAAGGCGTGCCCGAAGGATCCCTTTCCTTTACCTCGGATTGATCAAGTGATCGATTCTACTGCTGGGTGTGAGTTGTTGTCTTTTATTGATGCGTACTCTGGTTTTCACCAGATACCACTGAACCCCAAAGATCAAATAAAGACTGCTTTTATTACCCCGTATGGGGCGTATTGCTATCGTGTCATGTGTTTCGGTTTGAGAAATGCCGGTGCAACTTATCAGAGATGTATGCAGAAATGCTTACACTCTCAAATGGGCAAAAATGTGCAAGTGTATGTCGATGATATCGTCATCAAAACTAAAGAAAAACGCACTCTCCTCGAGGATCTCGAGGAAACATTTGTGAACTTGAGAAAGTATCGGTTAAAATTGAATCCGGATAAATGCACCTTTGGTGTCCCGGCTGGAAAGTTGCTCGGTTTCCTTGTATCGAGCCGAGGTATTGAGGTGAATCCGGCTAAGATCCGAGCCATAGAAAACATGAAATTGCCTAAATGTCTAAAAGATGTGCAAAAGTTCACCGGGTGTCTAGCCTCGTTGAGTCGGTTTGTGAGTCGGCTAGGAGAAAAAGCCTTGCCCTTGTATCAGTTGATGAAAAAGAGCACCGGGTTCACATGGACCCCGCAGGCAGACTCGGCTTTCAATGAATTAAAAAAGATGTTGTCCACTGCACCAATTTTGGCATCACCTTTGCCGAATGAGCCAATGCTACTTTACATTGCGGCCACTAACCGGGTCGTAAGTGTGGTGATAGTGGTAGAGCGAGAAGAGGAGGGTAAATCCGTGCAGAGACCGGTGTACTATTTAAGCGAGGTGATCTCAACCTCAAAGCAGAATTATCCTCACTACCAGAAGATGACATATGGTGTATACCTGGCGGCCAAGAAGTTGAAACATTACTTCCAGGAGCACCCGATCACCGTAGTATGCGAAGCTCCAATCTCGGAGATCATTGGGTGCAAAGATGCGACTGGCCGAGTTGCCAAATGGGCAATAGAAGTGTCTCCTTACACCCCGCATTATGAGAGAAGAGATGCTATCAAGTCTCAGGCTTTACCGGATTTCCTTTGTGACTGGGCCGAGATGCAGTATGAGCCACCCAAGCCGGATTACAATTACTGGAAGTTGCACTTTGATGGCTCCAAAACCAAAATCGGACTAGGTGCTGGGATAGTACTCACATCACCGAAGCAAGATCAGTTGCGATATGTGTTGCAGATTCATTTCTCAGCATCAAACAATGTGGCCGAATATGAGGCACTGATCCATGGGCTTAATGTGGCTAAGGACATCGGCATCCGCCGGATAGAATGTTTTGGTGATTCAGATTTAGTGGTGCAGCAGTCTTCTGGAAATTGGGATGCCTTGATGCCAATATGGCACTATATCGGTTTCATGTCCAGAAAATTTCAGGATTTTTTGAAGGCTGCGAGTACAAGCACATACCTCGGCTGGAGAACGAAGCTGCTGATATCCTGTCAAAGCTCGGGTCGTCTAGGGATGCAATCCCACCCGGGATATCCTTGAATCACCTAAGGATCCCTTCAATCAAGCCTTCGCCTGATTCCGAGTCAATTTTTATCCCAAAGCAAGAATCTGAAGCTGTTCCTATGAATGTTGATGTCGGGTACATTTGGGAAGACCCGGGGACTGCATGGCGAGACTCGGGGACTGCGCACCGAGACTCGGGGAATGCTAACCAAATCTTAGGGAAGAGAGGAAGATGGTGCTAACCGAATCTTAGGGAATGGACAGAGACTGATAGAAGAAATAATGGCGGCCGAACCAGTGGAAATAGATGAGCACTTATTCCCTTTGCATCCAGTACCGGAATGGGCTGAAGAAATCATGAAGTTCATGTCGGAGGGGAGTTTGCCAAATGATGAAACCGAAGCTAGGCGAGTGCAGAGGAGGTCCAAGGGTTACACCATCATAAACAAGGAGTTATACAAAAGGAGTGCAACCGAGGTGCTACAGCGTTGCGTGGAGCCAGCCGAGGGCAAGGAGATGCTCCTGGAGATACATCAAGGAGAATGTGGGCATCATTGCAGTACAAGAGCCCTGGTGGCTAAAGTATTCCGGCATGGGTTTTACTGGCCCACTGCTCATGCAGATGCAGAGGACATAGTCCGAAAATGTGAAGGATGCCAAAGGTTTGCCAAGCAGACACACCTACCCGCATCGGCGCTCAAAACAATTCCTATCACTTGGCCGTTTGCTGTGTGGTGTTTGGATATGGTGGGAGAATTCAAGCCGGCTAGGGTAACATGACACATATGCTGGTGATGGTGGATAAGTTCACCAAGTGGATAGAGGTGAAACCAATCCGGAAAGTGGATGGTCATTCGGCTGTAACTTTCCTGAAAGAAATCATTTTGAGATACGGTTACCCCCATAGCATCATCTCGGATAATGGCACGAACTTTGCTGTGGGAGAGTTTGCCCGATTCTGCATGGATAAGGGGATCCGGTTAGACATAGCCTCAGTGGCACACCCAGAGTCCAATGGACAGGTGGAAAGATCAAATGCTTTGGTATTAGCTGGGATAAAAGCCCGGTTAATAGAACCTCTGGTAAAGACTCCGGGGTGCTGGATAGATGAGATACCATCAGTACTATGGGGTTAAGGACCACGCCGAATCGGTCAACTGGCTATACGCCATTTTTTCTGGTATATGGGGCAGAAGCAGTGCTACCCACTGACATAGAATATGATGCACCAAGGGTGACAATGTATACCGAAACCGAGGCAAAAGAGGCCCGGGAAGATGCAGTGGATCTGCTAGAGGAAGCAAGAGAATTGGCCCTATCTCGGACAGCAGTATATCAGCAGGGTCTCCGACGTTATCATAGTCGGAAGATCAGCCCTCGAGTGTTTCATGAGGAGATCTAGTACTAAGGCTGGTGCAGCGCAGCAAAGGCCGACATAAGTTATCACCTCCATGGGAGGGACCATTCATTGTGAGCAAGGCTATGCACAATGACTCGTACTACCTTGTAGACGCACAGGAACCAAGGAAGGATGGCCT
The DNA here is from genome assembly GCA_947311845.1 of Poa pratensis. Taxonomy (NCBI): domain Eukaryota; kingdom Viridiplantae; phylum Streptophyta; class Magnoliopsida; order Poales; family Poaceae; genus Poa; species Poa pratensis. The sequence goes on from CAMZMU010000088.1 coordinate 16,259,124, forward strand.
GGACAGACCCGGAGAAGAAACCAAGCGACCCTGGAATGTAGCTCTGCTTCGACCCTTTTACTCTTAAGGGGCGCAATGTATGTATCTCAGTTTATCATAAATGAAATTTCGGCAATCCGAGTCTGGACTCGGGGACTGCCTCGTCCTTATGCATGTGTTTTTTATTACTGTTTTGTCCATACCGTTCATGTGTCGGATTGTTTTGAACCTCGTCCCAAAATTCAAGTAATGTATGCTGTGTTGTTGATCTCGTGACTCGACTGACAAACACCAAAATGGTAGTCAAGAGCAGAGGTGGGGAATATGGGAAACATGAAAATGGACTCGGGGACTCGGTCCAAAACCGATTCGGCACATGTCGTTTACTAACCCCTGTTATTTCTTTTTTGTTTATGTTAGATGATTCTAAACCACAACTCGCATGTTTCAAGTATTGTATGCTATGATTCCTATCTTGTGACTCGACTGTCAACACCTAAAAGGTAGACAAGAGCAAAGATTCGGCAAAAATAGTAAACAAGAAAACAGACTCGGGGACTCGGTTTAAGATGATCCAACATAAACCTAGTCCGGATCACATTAAGCAAAATAAAAGTAGTCTCGAAGAACTTAAATTGTATATTACATCTGCTCCCGGCATACCGGGGATTTAATGTTTTTCATTAAGATAATTCAGGAAGAAGGAGCCATGGTTGCAGGAGACTCGGTTGCAGGGATGACTCGGATGATGGAGGAACCTCGGTTGAAAGAGGACCCTCACTTGCAGGAATGACCTTGGACGGAGAGCTTGAAGGCTTGGCAGACTCGGAAGCATCCGGATCAACTGAAGTCTTGGCGGTCTTGACTTGTCGCAGTCTCAGCCGAGTCAGTGGCTGGCGTCTTGGAAGTCTTGGCGGAGATTGTTCGGCAGTCTTGGCCGAGTCGGAAGCTGGCACTTGGTGGACTTGATACGAGGTTGTTCGGCAGAGTTAGCCGAATCACCAGACTCGCCCTCAGACTCGGCGTATTCGTCAAGGGAGGCATCGTCCGATTCCTCTTCTTCAGATTCTTCCCCATCCGAGTAGACCGGAGCGTCCAGATCAAGATGCTTTGTGTTTGCAAATTCGGCCATAAAGTTGGCAGCTTCTTCGCGGATCTTGATCCGGTTCGGATCTGAAGCCCATGAAGAACCCTCGCGAAGGGAGCGCACTTTGACGAGATCAATCAGCTCATACCAAGACATGATAAATAGCAAACCTGCGTCAGCACCAGCGCGGGCGGACGAAGATCTCCACTGCTTTAACCGGGTCTCGCCTGATCCAGGTCTTTGATTAGCTCGTCCGCAGACCGGACTTGCCGGCTTCAGGAAACAAGACTCGGTGAGCTTTGAGACTTGCATTGAACAGATCAATGTGGGACTCCTTCAAAGGAGCAATCCGAGCTTTAAGTGCAGTAATGTGATCTTCGATATCCCACGTCTCTGGTAGGGGAGCTCCAGCTAACTTAGCTCTCTCAGCTCGGGCATCTCTCACAGCTTTGGCGGCTTGAAGCCGGATGCTGGTAAACTCTCCTACATTCAGATAAGCTAACACCGAATTAAACGAGAGGGAACACGAAATTATGTGTCGGATAAGAGCAGAGGAGGAAGAGGAGATTCGGCAAACTTACGATCCATGTCTTCATTGAGGCTAGCAAGATCAGCCAGCCATTTCGCGCTGACCGCCTTGTGAGCAGCCAGATCATCTTTCGCCGCTTTAGCTTCGGCTTCAGCGTCTGCAACGACCGTTTGGATTTTCTTGTCCAATTCGGCCCGCTTCGCAAGCCCGGCTTTGAAAGCATCTCGCTCCTTCTGGATCGAATCTTTCTCACTTGCAGCGAATCCCGGTCTTTCTTGAGCTTGGCCTTCACTTTTCCAACCCGGTCAAGCTCCCGCTGGAGCCGAGTCACTTCTGACTTTTCCTCCGCTAAAGCGCGCTTGTGCTCCTGATCTTTCTTTTTCATCTCCTCACCTTGCGCATCGAAGGAAGTTTGGAGGGCCTGGTGTTGCAGGACTAGCTGCTTAAAGATCCGGCTGCGAGCAGTCGTGGTTTCCTGAAAGAAAAAGGGTTAATGGCGTAAAAAGAGTCTCGGGGACTGGCACCCGAGACTAGCAGCATGGAGCCAAAACGAATCTCGGGGACTGGAGGCCCGAGATTGATAAAAAGAAAGTTGACCGACTCAATTGGAAAAGAGACTCGGGGACTGGGAGTCCCACGATTTTTTCGGCTAAGACAAAATTCATGATCAAGTTTTAGAGATTCAAGCCGAATGACTTTCTTACTCGGAGGAGTATCAGTCGTTCGACCCGAATCTCGGGGACTGGGAATAGTGCAGATTGATCATGATGAAATAAAAGCAGGATTCGGCAAAGTTACCTCGAAGACCCGGTTAGCTTCAGCGACCGAGGCCTGCACAGAGTGTAGAGATTGAAACATCCGGCTAGGGCCAGCCGGATGTGGCGACGCTGAAGTAGTTGAGCCTTCGGCAAGGTCCGCAGTATTCCAAGCTTTAACGAATTGCTCTGCGGAGCCGAGGTTGTCGCCGCTCGGAGTGCGGAGATTCGGCAGAACCTGGCCACTAAGTCGGGCGCGAGTGATCGCCTCAGAGAGTTGATCATGCACCCGAGTCGCTGATGGAGTGGCGGAAACCTGTCTGCTAGCAACCACCTGCTTATCCGAGGTGGTTGGAGTCGTGCCAGAGGCGGCTTGAGTCGGCTTAGGTAGAGGCGATGCGCCCGGGGTCTTGGCTGGATCTGGCTGCCTCGGTTGGTTCTGGGACGCTTGTTGTGGTGGTTTAGATACTTCCTGTTGCTGCTTCTGCTGCTTCTCGAGAGGTTGTTGCTGCTGCTTTTTCTTCTTCTTCTGCTGCTCTTGATTCAGAGCCTTGGGGTAGGGCGAGGATCCGGCTTAGTCAAAGACTTAGCCGAAGTCTTAGCTTTTTCCTTCTCCAACTCCTTCAGAGGACGTGGCCAAGTTGAATCTCGGGTAGGACCCGAGATTTCCTCATTCTCCAGGTCAATAACCGACTCTGGAACGAGAGTCGGCGGAGGAGTATTGGCAGTTGTGGCACGCGCGGGAGAGGCGACAGCCTTTTCAGGAGACTGGTGCTCCATGGCCGTATCCAGTGGAGGAATGGGAGAAAGAATGGATGAATGAGTTTGCTCGGTGACGATGACGTCACTACATAGAGCAAAGTAAACAGTTAATTCGGATAAAGGTGGCTCGGATAATAGAGGAGGAAAGCGAATGAAGTTAAGCTGGCATTACCCCTTGGTGGTAGGCATGGGCTTGAGCCGATTCGGCTTGGAGGCGCTTTCTTCATTCTCTTGGCTTGAGGGACATCTGATCCGGACGCGTCATCGCGTTTCCGAGATGTCCCTTGAGCATCCTGTTTGGCTGGAACACAAGGTGGTAACCATGAAATCGGAATAGCATCAATGGGATCTAGGATCCAGCAATCATCATCTTCATCTTCGGTGTAAATAGTCGATTGCTTACCCTTGCGGATGGGCTTGGCACGCGGAATCGGCAAATAATCGTCCGTATCCGCATCCTCTTCGCCCTCGCGCAGCGGGCTGCGATCCGGTCCCCACACTTTGGTGGAGAGATCTCCATCTTCGGTGATTTGGCGGTCGAACAGCTGCAGTATGGTCAAGGCAAATATGGATTAGTCCGATGGTATTTTGATGAAGTATGGATTGATTCGGAGAATGGTGAACTAACCTGTGGGGGAAGTGCATCTCGGTGGAACGGCTCCACGCCCCACCGCCACTTGTCCGACATCTCGGTGTAGGCGATGGCGTTTACCCGTCTCTTGACGGAAGCTCTGGTGAGGTCATGTTTGCTGATCCGGGTAGGATCTAGCAGACCACTCATGTGGCAAATCTTGTGCTCACGTTGTTGAAGAGGACTGACACGGCGGAAGACGAAGGTCCGGAGGAGATCGTCCGAGAGCAGGCCTTCTCAGAAAATCCTCCAGAGTTTGATCTATGATTTGAAGCTCCGCAAGAGTGTCAGCCGGATCATATCTGAAGTTTAATTCGGCTGTGGGGGGCTCGATCTTGAACTCGGGCAAGTTGAGAGCATCATGGCCTTCAGCGCTCTTCACGTAGAAGAAAGACCTTTGCCATTTCCTGCAAGTATCCAGGCCAGTGATCCGGGGAAAGATGGAGCCCGCCCTCGGAGTAATGCTAGCCGAACCACAAGCGGTCATCACTTTCGGGTCACTGCCCGGGATAGTCTGTTTACGGAGGTGGAAGTACTTCGCCCAGGCTTGTACTGTCGGCCAGAGACCGAGATATCCCTCGGTAAAGGAGGTAAAAGCCGACAGGGAGACAAAGGCGTTAGCCGGAAGGTGGTGAGGCTGCAGGCCAAAGAAGTCTAGGAAAGCCCGGAAGAAGTCACTCGCCGGGAGTCCGAATCCGCGCTCGAAGTGCGCTAGAAATACAACGCGTTCACCCGGTTGGGTGATCGGTTTGAGTTCCTTCCCCGGTTTTCGGCATATAACTTCAGGTGTTATACGCCGGGTGCTCAGCAGCCATTCCAGGTCATCTGTTGTAACATCGGAACCCTCCCAACTGCCGGGGGGCAGCTTCGGCATATCCGAATCAGTCCTGCAAAAAATCGGAGATAGCCGAGTTAGGAGATTCGGAATCTCTAATCCAGAACGAATCGGATAATGGCATAACCGAATCAGATGTAAAGCGATTCGGTAGAAGCTATCCCGGATAAAGTTGTCTAGTTACTGCGGAAAGTAATTCGGCTGGTAACAACAAACACCTTTTCGTGAGAATCTAGGGTTACGCGAGATCTACCGCAGCAGTAAAATAGAGAGGAAATCCCGAGTAAAAATATGGTGGAACTGCTCAAGCGGTGGCAAGCCAAACTAGGGCAATCTAGTGCAAAACCTGGAAAGGAGATCTAGGGAATGCACTAAGGCGTGACAATGGACTCGTACACGAGTGAATCTACAAGAAACAGGCGCAAGTTCCAGCGGGATATGAACTTGCTCAAGGTCGCCATGGCCGGAGGAAAAGGAACTTACAGTTGCGATGCAGCGAGGAAGAAGCTCGGTGAAGAAACGGCGGTGCAGGGCGCGGTGCGCGGCTCCGGCGAGTTTTCTCCGGCGTTGTCGAGGTCTCCGGCGCGGCGAAGTCGCGAAGGCGAGATCGCAGCAGCGTCAATGGCACGGATGGAGTTCTCGAAGTGGGAAGTGCGGGGAAGAAGAAGAGGAACCCCACACCCCTATTTATAGCCGCTCGCTGGTAACTGACGCACTACCGCGCGGTTTTCGGGGGTGGCCGGATCAGTGTGCCCTGAAACTCTGTGGTCGCAGCTGTGGCCGTATATTTCAAGCACATGGTGGGTCACGGAATTGGAAGCGGTCGCGCCGGATCGGGTGCGCCGGTCAACGGAGAAACCGAGGAGGCGTGGTCATTTAGTCAAATGCACTCAAATACCTGATGGATCCGGATAACGGGCTGTCAGTGACAAGTCAAATCAAAGACCCGGATTATGAGGCTTTGCGCAGAGATTCCCTGCCAAGTGTCCCGGGAAATCCTGAGACAAGATTGGGTGATATGGGATTCGGTTAATGGCGTTTGTTTTTAACCTGCTACGGCCCTCCATCCGAGGCTGTAGGACCGCACCAGCTTCGGGGACTACTGTCGGGGGGCTGCCCCCGGGTAGGGCAAAGAGGTGGTGTTAAGAGCTGTAAAGAGTGGGCCGGATCAAGGTCAAGCCGGATCACTTGGGCCGGATCCCTTGGACCGGATCACTTGGGAGAATCAGTTGGCTCTCAATCATGCTAAAGTGCAGGGAGAGGCCAAAAGGCATCAGACAAAGTCTAGCCGGATCAGAGGAAGGGATCCGGCTTAACCTAGCCGGGTTGGTCAGGAAGGATCCGGCACAGGGCAATGTCGGATGATGCACAAGGGCCAAGTAATGTCAGTAAGTTCACGGGTCCTGCAGGTCTCCTGCCCGAGGCTCAGAAGACAGCCAGGTCGAGCCACGGGTTTTCCGGGTCGCAAGGCCCTAGGCGCTGACTCGGCTATTTCGGGAAAGGGCAGTGGCCTAGGCTCCGGTGGGCTACGCTGGCTTAAGCTCAAAGAGGAAAAGATAGACCTGCCGTTGGACTGACGATGAGCTGGACTGAGTGACAGTAGCCAGAGCTTGTCCTGTTCCTCTTGTCCATGCCATTGTCATCTCCGGCCAGGGGCAGAATGGTAATCCGGTTAGTGTATAAATAGACCAGCACATCCTCCAGGGCGAGGGACGACGAGGAAGAAGCCTCATTTCCCCCCTTGCTCCATCTTCCTCTTAGAGCTCTCACCATTGTTGCTTCATACAGCTCGAGGAGCACTTTGTACTTGTCATCGTTGAGATATAAAGAGAGTAGGCTAGTGCTGCAGTAGGGGTGTTACCTCCACAAGAGGGCCCCGAAGCAGGGTATATCTTGGTGTGCTTGGGTTGTTCTTGGTTTTGCTCGTTCTTGGTTGTTCTTGCGTGTTCTTCGTTGTTCTTCATGCGTGCTTCTTGAGCGCGCACACCCTCCCCGGATCCCCCAACGTCCTAGCGAGCCCCAACTTAAGCCATCCTATGGCATCTGCCGTGACACCACCACGACACCCCCTTTGGCATCGAGACACCAAAAAGGAGAAGAAGAGCGATGCTACACGTAACCCACAAGATCACTCGTCATCCCCGGAGTAGTCTTCGTCCTCCTTGGAATCCTCGTCCTCGTCATCCTCCTCTGACTCAAACTCATCATCATGATCATCAACCATAGGAGCCTTGCCGGTGTTGTGAGAAGAAGAGGGAGCCGAGGTAACCTCACTGAAATCACCCCAAGGAAACTCTGAGCAGTTCCAGTCCTGGAATGAGATGGTGTTGGAAGAATCCGCTGGTTCAGCCTGTTCATCTTGATTATCAGTGTTAGGAGGAGGGGTAACAATGCCAGCATGGTCCTGAAGACTCTTGAGCATCTTCTTCATCTCCCTCCTTTCCTTGTAAGCCTCATGGTTCTCCTTGTGGATAGCAAGTGTCATGCAAAGGATGTTGCGCTGGAACCATGTGAGCTTTTTCTCCTCTTCTTGCATAGCTTGCTTCCCTTGGAGGCGAGAAGGAGGATCTGCATTCTTGCTTCTCCTAGGCATTGGAGCCTCAGCCTCCACTTCCTCTTCCTCATCACTAGCTTGATAGGGGGCATGTTGCTTGGTATGAATTGACAAGACTTGGAGAGAGCCGGTATTGTGAGATGTTTCAGCTGGAAGAGCGGGCACCTTGTCAAGGATGAGCTTCATCACATAGGTGCATACACGGGCACCTTCTTCTTCTCAATGATGGTGTGATAGATCTCATTCTTGATGAAGTCCATGACATCAATCTCATACCCTTCACAGTCTTCCCCGACACGGTGACACTTGTAAGCATGGTGAAGGAGGTTGACAAGTCCACCTCGAATAGCATACACATTGCCCGCTTGGGGGGCAATGTTGCACCGGAACAAGCGAAGGAGAATGTTGTAGACACACTTGAGGTCCTTGATGGTGCCAATGCTCTCCTCTTTCTCATATAGAGGAGCCAAGTGCATCTTGTTGTATGCCGCACCATCCACATGCATTCTCTTCCCAACAACTGTGATGGCACCATGGAACGGATATCCCAAGATCTCAGCAAACCTCTTCATAGAGGACACACACTTGACGGGTCCAGTCATCCAGGTCAAAGTCACATCCTCATCTTCACCGAACACAACTATGTCAAAGAACTGCTGGATATCTGAGATGTTGTAGTCTTGCTGTGTGCCAACGATCTTCTCAAGACCAAGCTTCCTTACCACCCAGACTGCTTCCTTGAAATAGTTCTTGCCATTGAGAGCATCAAGATTGAGAACCTTCTGATCACAGACTTTTGACCCAGAGATGCATACAGCTCAGTCATGATCAACTCCTGCTCTTTCCTCCAGTAATGAGGATTCTTGGTGGTGCGCTGCATGGAGAAGAAGGGTTGCATCCTCATAGCTTGAAAGTCACTCTTGCTCAAATGAGCCACTGTGGAGATGTGATCAAATCGAGCCTTGTTGGCACTTTCTTGCCTCTGGTACTCTGCCTCATATCTAGCTGCAGCCTCGGCAGCAGCTATTCTTGACCTTCCAACACCTGTTACTGGATCAATGGTCAAATGGGTGCGCGAAGAATCACGTTGCCTCCTAGGTTTCACATTGGGGTTGGAGGAGGTTGACTTGGTACGCTTGCTGCTACCTGTGAGTATAAGAATAGTGGGATAGCATATAGATGAGTATACATGTCCAGGGAAAACAACGTAGAAACCATCAAGAAGTTCTAGGCACAAACTGTCAATCTACACCGGAGTGTCCAGCCTCAGGGTGCGGAATCTCCGGCCAGGCCAGAGTCTCCGGCCTTGCAGGCTGGAATCTCCGGCCCTGAGGCAGGAAACTTCGATGCAGTGTTGATTTTTGTAGCAAAGTCCTACTAGATGGTTCCTAGAATCTACATTGTCGCAAAAAGGATGAATTCTACCGAAGCATCACTAGGTATCAAGTCCAATATCGCTACTAGGGAAAACTAGAGAGAGAGGGAGTGATTTTAACCTTGGTCTGCCATGGAGAAGGTCCAAAAGAGGGGGAGGAAGATCCCCAACCGATGGCAAAGTGAAGGGCCGGCGATACGGCAGAGTCCGGCAGCAGATCGATGGCCGGAGGGCACTTCAAGGCGAGGCGGCGGCGCAGGAGGAGTTTGGGGTCGGGGTGGATGGGGAGTTGTGATGCAACCCCCCACCCCGATCGCCTTTTCTCTCTGCGAAAACTGCCGAGACCAGACTCTCCGGCCTAAACCCCGGAGTCTCCGGACCAGCCAGAGTTTCCATGTTTAGGGCAGAGATTCTGGTCAGACCGGAGTCTCCGGTGTTGGACACCGGAATCTCCGGCCCCAAAACCTCAGAAAATGCAGATTTTTGGTGGAGGACATGTATATGGCTAGAGGAGCATGTTTTTGGATGAGAAATGACTTGGGATTAGAAAATCAAACTGGGATGGTACTTCACACTCAATTCTTGTAGGATGCAAACAAATAAATGCCAAGATTGAGTATGTTTTCCATGACAAGAAATTCAAAGAAAGAAAAAAAAAACAAGTAAAGCTAAAATGAAAACCAAACAAAAGCCAACTCTTCATGGAAGAGGTTGGTGGCCTAGGCCACCATGTAAGAGTTTTGTGGTGTGACACCACGAAGATATATCTAGGGTGCACTACCACTACTCAACATTAAGCTCATAAATCATGAAAATGAATATAGATATATAATGACTTTTGCTATGGGCATCATGGGGGGAGGCAGAGCCCAATAGTTAGGGCAACACTCCCCCTATGTCCATGCCTACACCTAAACACAATAGATAGCCAAGATATAGGTGTGTATGCAAGATACTCAAGCCAAGCTCCTTGAATCAATGATATTTAGCTCATTCCTCAAATAAGAGAATCTTGGTTCATCAAGGGGCTTTGTGAAAATATCGGCAAGTCGATCCTTGGTGGGCACATATGGTAGCTCAATATCACCACGAGCAACATGGTCTCTAATGAAGTGATGATGAATCTCAATATGCTTCGTTCTTGTATGTTGCACGGGGTTGTAAGCAATCTTGATAGCACTCTCATTGTCACATACAAGAGGCACTTTGTCACAATGGACATCATATTCCTTAAGAATTTGCCTCATCCATAATAATTGAGTGCATCCACTAGCGGCGGCCACATACTCGGCTTCGGCGGTGGAGAGAGATATACAATTTTGCTTCTTGGAAGACCAACTCACCAAGGACCTACCAAGGAATTGGTAATCCCCGGAAGTTGACTTTCTATCATCTTGATCTCCCGCCCAATCTGAGTCTGTGTACCCACAAAGAGTGAAAGTTGCCCCCTTTGGGTACCATAAGACAAACCTTGACGTATGAACCAAATATCGGAAGATTCTATGAACCGCCATCAAATGGCTTTCCTTAGGAGCCGCTTGATACCTTGCACACACCCCTACACTCAACACAATATCGGGTCTAGATGCACAGGTAAAGCAAATAACCAATCATAGAACGGTATAAGGGTGTGTTTGGAATAGCTCTACTCCACCAGTTTGTGGCCAGAGCGGATGAAGCTGTGCCAAACGCATAAACTCCACCCTGTAGGCAGAGCGGAGCAGAGACGCCCGCACGTTCATTTTATCGGAGCGAGGGAATAGCTGCTTCGGCTGCTCCACTCCTGGTCCAACTAGCTGTAAAACTTATCTGCCCTAGAAGTTTGGGTGATATTACCCACAATTGCCACCGATTAGTTGCCAAGATCGAATCATTTTCTTTTTCTCACCTCATAATCCTCTCGACTGGGCATCTCGATGGCAGCAACAAGGCCGCGCCGCCGCCGCTGCCCTCTCCATCAAGACCCTAGCCTCTTGATCCGCCCCGGTGACCACCGAGGTATTCATCCCGTGTCCCCTTCTGTCCGCATCTGTCCCATCCGGCCACTAGCCAGCTGGCCTTTTCCCGCCACCCCTTGCTTCTCACCGTCCGACCCGCGGCTGTCTGGCCAGGGACTCACCACCATGGCCGTTTTCCTACAGCTACTTCCCCGTTTAGACCTTCTCCGACGTCAGCCTGCACCAAGATTTCTTCACCTACCAGATGTCTTGTTCGTGCTACAGGAGGTTGTCCCCGCCCTTGTGATATTCGTCAGGAGCTACCGGAAGCACAAAAATCGCGCAGCCACTCCACAATCACAGGTCACGGTCGTCCATGGATAGAAAACAAGGCCACCTTTCTCCTCACGTGGCACCACTCCCAATGCTAGCATGCTGCATGCAGTACCCAATCCGTAGGAGAAAAATATAAATGAGAAAACATAATACATGGGTAGTGCAGTCATTCCTCCTTCTAATCCGAATCTGGAGCTAATTAGTGAACCAAACACTTTTTTCTGCTCTGGAGCTTATTAGTGGAGCAGAGTTTAGACTTGGAGTGGAGTGAAGTGGAGCTCTCCCAAACACACCCTAACTTTTGATCCTCATCTTTACCATCCGGATTACGCTTGAGATGACACTTGGTTTGCATTGGAGTGGTCTTCACTTTGGCATCTTTGAAGTTGAATCTCTTGAGCATATCGTGAATATATTTGGCTTGACAGATAAAAGTCCCACCACTCAATTGCTTGATCTCAAAACCAAGGAAGAACTTCAACTCTCCCATCATAGATATCTCAAACCTATCGGTCATAAGCTTTGAAAATTCATCATTAAAGCTTTGTTAGATGAGCCAAAGATAATATCATCCACGTAGAGTTGGCATTTGAAAAGCTCCCCTTTTACCCTCTTGGTGAAGAGGGTGGGATCGATTTGACCCACTTCAAAGCCACGGTCTAACAAAAGATCTCTAAGGTACCCATACCATGCACGTGGTGCTTGTTTAAGTCCATAGAGCACCTTATCAAGTTTGTAGACATGGTAAGGAAAGTTTGGGTTCTCAAATCCCAATGGTTGCTTAACATATACTAACTCTTTCAATGGACCATTGAGAAAAGCACTCTTCACATCCATTTGTTGCAATTTAATGTTATGATGTGATGCATATGCAAGAAGGATATGTATGGACTCAAGGCGAGCCACGGGAGCAAAGGTCTCTTCAAAGTCAATGCCTTCCACTTGAGACAAACCTTGAGCTACCAATCTTGCCTTGTTCCTTATAACCATTCCAAACTCATCTTGCTTATTCTAGAAGATCCACTTGGTGCCAATAACATTGCGGCAATCCTTGGGCTTCTCAACTAACTTCCATACTTTGTTGCGCTCGAATTTATTGAGCTCTTCATGCATTGCTCCCAACCAATCCGAGTCTTCAAGAGCTTCAAACACTTTCTTTGGTTCCACAATGGAGATGTGAGCATGATGCTCACTAAAGCTTGCAAGTTGCTTCCTTGTGGTTCTTCTCCCATGAAAATCATCCAAAATTTGCTCTTGGGTGAAATCAATACGCTTCAAGGCTCTAGCAACTCTAGCGGCACGACGGGCTTCGATCTCCTCATTGTTGCGAGGAGGGATCACTTAATCATTTGGGTCCCCGTCTTGACCGGTATGTTGACCTTGATCATCATTATGAGCATCTTCAACATGAGAAGTAGAAGGTTGATCTTGGTCTTGATCTTGGCTAGCAATCACATTGGGTGAACTTGAAGAACTTGGTTCTTGCCTAGCAACTTGATCAACATGGGGAGGGTCTTGAACTTGTTCTTGGGTTGGTGCATTATTTGCTCCATTGGCTTGATTGTCTTGTGAGGAGGAGGGCTCCACTTGAGTAGAGCATAGTTCTTCTCGATCCGCCAAAAGGTGTCCCTCAATGGGGCGGAAAAATCCCACACCCATTATTCTTATGGCTTCTTGAGGTATTTCAACATCCTCACTTGACACATTAGGTTGAGCCACTTGGGAGCCATCATTTTCTTCAAACACCACACTACTAGATTCAATGATAATCTGTGAGGACTTGTCAAAGACTCTATAAGTGTGGGACTCGGCACCATAACCAACAAATGTACCCTCCAATGTTTTGGATTGAAACTTGGACAAACGAACTCCCTTGATCAAATGGAAGCACTTGCAACCAAAAACCCAGAAATATGAAACATTGGGCTTGTTGCCGATGAGAATTTCATAGGGAGTCTTGTTCAAGCCTTTGCGAAAATAGAGCCAGTTAGATGAATGACATGCCGTGAAGATGGCCTCGGCCCATAAGCATAGTGGAGACTTAAAATCTGCTAACATGGACCTTGCCATATCCATAAGAGTCCGGTTCTTCCTCTCGGCTACACCATTTTGTTGAGGGGTATAAGCAGCTGAATATTGATGACGAATTCCCTCTTCACTAAGAGACTCATTTAGGGTGTAGTTCTTGAACTCGGAGCCATTGTCACTCCTAATGGCCAATATGGGAACATTGTGTTGACGTTGCACTTTATTGGAGATGTCGATGACGGCTTGTTGGGTCTCACTCTTCAACTTGAAGAAATAAACCCAAGTGAATCTTGAATAGTCATCAACAATCACCAAGCAATACTTCTACCCACCAAGACTAGCTTCAGGAACGGCACCAAAGAGTTCAACATGGAGAAGCTCCAAAATCCTCTTGGATGAAATAATAGTCTTGCTTAGATGGGGAGAATCATGCATCTTTCCTTCAACACAAGCCCTGCAAACACGATCTTTGGCAAAGGAGACATTTTATTTTAGTCCGAGGATGTGGCCACCCTTGTGAAGACTTTGCAAAGTTCTCATGTTGACATGGAACAAGCGGCGATGCCACAACCATCCCACGTCGGCCTTTCCGAATAGACACATTGCTTGAGTGTTTGTTGACCCCGAAAATTCCACCACATACAACTCATTTTCGATATGTCCAACGAAAGCGACCTCAAGAGTATTTCTCCACAAGAGTACCACGAGATCAGGTTCAAAGAAGACGGAAAAGCCCATCTTCCCAAGTGCACAAACTGAAAGTAAATTGTAACCTAGGGTCTCAACAAGCATGACATTAACAAGGGTGATATTAGGAGCAACTACCACCTTGCCAAGACCCGTTACCTCGATCTTGATTTATCTCCATAAGTGACGGTTGCTTGATTTGTATTTGGTCTCAACTCCGTCAAAATCTCCTTGCTTCCGGTCATATGACTTGTACACCCACTATCAAGTATCCATTTAGACCCACCGGAAGTATAGTCCTACAAGAAATCATTGCTTGGATTTATGTCCCCATCTTTCAATGGGTCCTCTTACATTAGCAACAAGGGTCTTGGAAACCAAATAGAGCCATCAATGAAATCAACATCAGGGTCAACATATGTAGCATAAACAACACCATAATAATACTAAAAATAATATAGTGAGGGTTGTTAGCTCCCGCGGAATTATTACGAGTGGTTGTGTCCCAAGTGACACTCCCACTCGCAATGGTAATGCCATTTGATTGTGCGGGCTTGGCCTTCTTCTTGTTCTTCTTTTTCTTCTTGGTTACATAGCCAAGACTTTCTTTCCCATTGTGTGGTCTTTGCGATTGCAAAAGATCATCAATAGGACTCTTGCCCTTAAGGTTGGCAAGCTCAATCTGCAACCTATCATTTTCCTCAATAACATTTGCATGATCACACGTAGTAGTGGAGGTAGAGGTGCTAGGCATATCAAATTGTTTTAAACAAATTTGAAGTTGTTCATGAGACTTGGTGAGGGTAGAGTGGTCACTCTCCAATGCCTTGTGAGCAATGGTGAGCTTCTCTAGGTCCTCGGTTAGTCTAGCATGACCAACACCAAATTCGGCCTTTTTCTGTTTAGCCAATTTATATTTAGCACGAGCATGGTCACGTTCCTTAATGAGTTTAGAGATTATTTCATTATGTGACTCCTCAATGGATTCAAGTTTCTCCTCAAGAGATACTCGAAGCATTTGCTCTTCTTCAAGAGTAACGGTAAGAGAAGCTATTTCAAGAGCATCTTCTCTTTCACTTTCATGCTTCTTCTCAAGAAGCTCTTGTGACTCACTATATTGACTCATGAGAGCCTCAAAGTGAATCTTACTTTCACCTTGCAAGTTAGCCATGAAAAGATCCAAAGGGGCATTTCATCTTCAACACTAAGACTAGCAAGATCATGCATTTCATTATGAGTCTTAGAGGTGGAAGAGTTTGATACGTCGGTGGGCTTGGCCATAAGACATCTAGCGGATTTGTTAGGAAGGTTCTCATTGGGGGATTCAAAGAGTGATGGAGGTGATGAAGATGTAATAGCTTGAGCGGCCACTTCACTTGTGGATTCTTCTTCTTCTTCTGCATCATCACCGGACAAGTACTCTTCTTGAGTCACCAACACAATCCTAGAGGATGGCTTATTGTTGAGGGAGTTCTTCTTGAAGAAGGGCTTCTTGCGAGGAATCTTAGATTTGACCTTGAGAACAAGCTTTCCTCCATGCTCTTCTCTCTTCTCGAAAGGGCACTCGGCAATGAAGTGATACTTGTCTTGACAATTGAAGCAATACCTCACCTTTGGAGTTCCTTCCTTGTATCCTCTTGACTTGGTCTTCTCCTCTACATAGTCTTTGGCTTTGGCGGGGTTGTTCCAAAACTTCACCGCCTTGAGGGCCATGTAGTCTTTGTGGACCGGGCTATACTCCTTGGGTTTGAGAGGAGCCACTTCTTCTTCTGATTCATCCTCATCCCCTTGACTCACAACCTTGGTCACCGCTTTGGCCTTCAAAGCAAGTGAAGCACCTTTGTGCATTCCAATTGCACGGTTTCGAGAGTCTTGAGCAAGCTTGGTGGCCACTTTGAATGAAGCCATTTCTTGCATAACTTCATTGGAAGACATGAGATGGTAGTTGTGTCTTCCTTAGAGACTCTTCAAGTCGGTGGGCTCAAAGGGCATGAGAGCACTCACATACTTTCTCTTGATCCAAGCATCATCAATGTGTTAGCACCAAGGCCACTAAAAGCGGTAGCAATAGTCTTGAGCCTTTGATACATGTCTTCATGGTATTCACCATCAAACATATAGAATCCTTCGACCTCATTGCTCAAGGCCTCAAACCTATTCCTCTTCGTGCTCTCATTTCCAATGAACCTCTCCTCAAGAGCATGTCATATTTCCTTGGCGGTGGAGAATTGTTGAATGTGAGGCAATTCCTTTTCACCCACGGCTTGTTGGAGGATGTGCAAACCCACGACATTGAGTTGGCAATCAACAATCTCTCTTCTAGTTGGGTTATCCGGATCAACGGCCTTGTATCCCACTTGAATAATTCTCCATAGCTCAATGCAAAAACTGTTCAAATGAGATTTCATCAAATATTGCCATTGAGAAAAAGGAGATGCATCAATCTTAGGAGGTTCACCTCTATGATTTATATGAGGGTGAGGAATCGGTGGGTCGGGTGAGTACCAATGGGGAACACTGCGGTAATCATCCTTCCCATTCTCATCCTTTTTAGGTGGAGGGGGGGGGGGAGTTTAGGACTAGAACCTACATTTTCCTTTTGGTTTTCTTCACCCCCGTCCTCTCCCTCTTTAGCCTTCGGAGCGGAGTTCTCTGGAGACGTAGAGCAAGAGGGTGCGGTATCCTTGGCTTTCATTAATTTTGCGATCATATCGCGCAATCCTTTAACTTGAGCTTCTATGGAGGAAGTCAAGGATGTTTCCATCTTCTTGAGTTCATCCATAGTAGCCGTAGCCTTAGGGTCAACGGTTTCCCCTTCGGTGACCATACTTTCTCTTAGGCGGTTAAGCCCGAATTAAGAACCGAGGCTCTGATACCAATTGAAAGGATCGTATGGGCACCTAGAGGGGGGGGGGGGTGAATAGGTGCTACTCCAATTTTTACCACTTTTTCAATTTAGGCTTGACATAAAGGTAAATTCTCTAGATATGCAACTACGGTGAATTTACCTATATGACAAAGATAACACTAAGCAAGATACAAGCAACAAGTACAAGCTAAAGGATAGAAGGAACCAAAGTGAAGCACGCGGAGACAAGGATGTATTCCCGACTTCCTCCTTGTTAGGGGAGTACGTCTCGTTGGAGAGGTGTGAGCTTCGCTACACAAGGCCACTAGTACAGAACGACACATCGGATACCCCTCTATGGAAACGGCAGGCGTTAGGCGACGGAGAATCGCGCTTTCCGCGCGGCCAGTGCGTACAAACCTGACCTGGGCCGCGGCTGGCCCGTCAACATAGGTAACGGAGAAAGTATTAACTCCGTTACCCATAGTATTGGTAACGGTCTTAATTCTGGCTCCGTTTCCGATATGTGCCTCTATAGCAACGAAGACTTTTGGGTGTCCGTTTCCAATGTGGACACGTTCCATCTTGGAATTCGAAGCGAGGCGAGTAAATGCCATGGCGTAGTGGCACCGCCCACTACTCCTTGAAAACCCCAATCCTTGCTAGCTCAAGACGCCACCGAATCTGCTCTCTCTCTCTCGCTCGCTCGCTCCCTCCTACTGATTAGCGAAGATGCCTCGCAGCAACGACACACAGGAGCACACTGAGTCGCCGCGGGACAGTCCCCCCGTCAGCGGCGAGTCCGTTGAAGGACCGACGCCGGAGACGAGCGACGACGAATACGCCAACTTCCATGATCCCACCTTGATGCTGGGCCCGCCGAAGGTTGATTCTGATGACGAGTCAACCGAAGAGGAGAAGGAGGAGAAGGAGGAGGAGGAGGACGACGAGGAGGACGAGGCGGAGGCGCCGGTCCCGAAGAAGGGAGCCCCGGCGACGGAGAAGAAAGCCGCCGCCACCGCCTCCGATATGCTGCCGCCGCCGCCGCCCACCACCTCCAATGGCCCCCAATAAGCGAGGCCGTGAGAAGGACGAGGATTGCGTGGAAGCAGGGCGCAAGAAAAACAAGAAGTAGCTAGTAGTAGTTCTATAAGTTCTCCAACTATAATTTACTTTATTATTATTAATATGTACTGCGTATGTAATGTAGTAATCACTAATATTAATATAAGTATCCTATAAGTGGTTTTCTCCATATAGTAGAGATTAGGAAAATATTATTCCAGAGAGTAGAAGAAATTCCACAGAGTGGGCGCGTAGGTCCCACACCTCAGTTTACCTATATATATGGGCGTACAGAGCAAAACCTAACACTCGTTTCCTCACTCTGTCCCAGTATGCTAGATCTGTTCGTGGCGGCGCCTCCTGGCGTTGCAGCCATCGCCGGCGCCGTGGTGGCGCCGTCTCCGCCCAGACGACGGCTATCACGGCGAGGTCTTCGCCATCTCCCCCGACACGGCGAGGTCTTCGCCATCTCCCCCGACACGGCGAGGTGTTCGCCATGTCCCCCGACACGGCGAGGTCTTCGCCATCTCGCCCGACACGGCGAGGTCGTCGCTCTGTCCGCTTCCTCTGCCTCCACCACTTCTGGATCTGCTAGATCGATCCAACGGCGACGTGAAGAAGGTATCAGATCCACATCCGGTAGTTCTATCTAGATCATTTCTTAATGTAGTTAACTTGCCTATTGTGCACTTGTAACTAGTTGTAGTTTAGCTTACTTGTTGATAGTAGTTCAGTTCACATCCGGTAGTTCTATCTAGATCATTTCTTGATGTAGTTAACTTGCCTATTGTGCACTTGCTACTAGTTGTAGTTTAGCTAACTTGTTGAAAGTAGTTCAGTTCACATCCGGTAGTTCTATCTAGATCATTTCTTGATGTAGTTAACTTGCCTATTGTGCACTTGCAACTAGTTGTAGTTTAGCTAACTTGTTGAAAGTAGTTCAGTTCACATCCGGTAGTTCTATCTAGATCATTTCTTGATGTAGTTAACTTGCCTATTGTGCACTTGCAACCGGTTGTAGTTTAGCTAACTAGTCCATGTGAAAACAGGAGTCTATTTCGATGACACTGCATAAAAAAGTCGGAGACACAGAACAAACAACGAACATTACTCAAGAGAGTAGTGTTTGTTGACTTTCCCATAATGACCTCCAATTATATACACAGATCAGTACACACTATATACTACTGTATACTTCATATTATTGTGTTAAATTGTTTGTTCTATCTAGTAGTGTCAGAACTAACATAAATCCTTATTTACATTTAGGGATATCAAGCTGTTCCCTTTCAAACTCCACCATACATATCCACCGTCGCTATTGTGACGTTTTGGTACACTGCATAAAATACTTTTTTAAGTAAGAGTGTTTTATACAGTGTCGCCGAAATGTCACATCGGTGACGTATTAGATTAGATTTCGGTGACACTGCATAAAAAATCTAGAGCCGGTGGTGGCCTCCATGGAAAGGATGATCGTTGTCAGGCATCCTATGAAGCTACTGACATCGCAATATCTTGTTGACAAGCCGTGTGTTGGCTGCTCTGGTTCATCAATAAGAGCCACCTCAAGACATAGGTAAGATATCGTTTCAGTTTGCTTAAATTCATAGTGTATTTGTTTTAGCATATGTATTTAACAATTGTAACTCTATTTACTAATGTATAGGGTCCAAAGCTTCAACATCCTTCTCTCAAGAAGTTGAGATAAGAAGAGATAGCTAGAGTGACACCTGCGAGGATTGTGGAAAAGGATGTAGGGAAGAAATCATATATTCTTTCCGTCCTTTGACATGATAGGCTTAGTATAGATGAAATCTGTTATCGTTTTACCTCTTATGTTTGTCACATCTTGTGATGCAATTGTAAAGGTGAAATTGTGATGAAATGTAAAGTTACATTGTGATATGAATGAAATCTGTTACCGTTTTAGTATTTGAGCTTGTGCTGTGAGATTTTAAGTATCTAGTGGCATTTGTAAACGTGGCATCCTGTAACCGAAATATGAGAAATGCTCAATGCAAACGGGTGGATGGCAAACTCCGTATCTGATGAAGGAAACTAAGGAAACGGAGGTCTGCGCACAACCGTTGCCAAATGGAGACCTCATCGGAAACGGTTTTTGGCCTCCGTTACCGATGAAGGCCTTCACATCAGTGACAGAGGCGGGGACACGGACCCTTTCTCCGTTGCCGAAGGGGTTTTTGGCCCGTTTCCGATGTGTCGTTCTGTACTAGTGGGCTAATCTCAACGCCACAAAGGCCTCACCCTATTCTTCGATGAACTCCGCCACAAAGGCGTAGTTCACCTTCCACTATCGAATCCTTCAAGGCGGAATCTGGAGCCTTTACAACGAGCTTGAGGCACACACCCACAACTGAATTGGGGGCTCCCAAACACACCACGAATCTGTTACAACAAACACACACAAGTAAGAACAACAAGATGCCTAGGTTCTCCAACAAGGAAACCCTAGGCTCAAATCCCTCAAGTGAATGAGGGGGAAGTGAAGAACAAATTGGTGAAGATGTAGATATCGGCCTTCTCCTTCAATCCTCCAAAGATCAATGAGTTTGGATGGAGGGATTGGGAGTAATCTTGCTTTTGGTGAGCTCAACAATGGTGGGATCTCATATTTGGACGAGCTAACTTGAGGTTGAAGAAGGGGAGGGGTATTTATACCCTCTCCCAAAATGTAGCCGTTTGAGGTCTAGGTTGCCTGTTTACATCGGAGACTCCGGCTTTCCAAACATTCTGGAGAGATTCCGGTGGGCCGGAGACTTTACCAAAAGTCCGGAGACCCAGGCAAGTTTCCAGTCTACAACCAGTGCAAGCAACCATTTGAACACCACGCTGAGAAAATCCTGAGGCCGGAGATTCCGGCCTGGCTGGGTCGGAGACTCCCGCCTATCTGGAAACTCCGCACAGTCTCCGCCAAGTTTCCGGCAAGACATCAGTACAAGATACCACTTGGTCTTCTTCGACAGAAATCCTGAGTCCGGAGACTCCGGTCTATAGACACCGGAGACTCCGTCTAGAGCTTCCTGAAAACATTCTTATGAAGATTCTGATATTTTCTTCCTTTTTGGAAATATCCACCAATAATAAAAGTAGCAAGATTTGCCTAGCAACATCAGCTATAGCATGGTATAAAACATTATGAACATATGAGTTATGAATAATAAAAACACTTTATTAAATTTTCTCTAGGGCATAACTCCTTCAGTCTCCCACTTGCACTAGATTACAATTTAATCTAATTCACATCTGGTAAAATTCTTACACCTATAGCATCTTGGTGTTTGTCGTGCTTCTCTCGTGGGAGATTTTTTGCCAACGGATCTGCCACATTCAAATCCGTGTGTATCTTGCAAATCTTTACGTCGCGATCCTTGATATACTGCCTTATCACATGGAAACGTTGGAGTATATGCTTGGCAGTAGAGTGAGACCTTGATTCCTTTGCGTTAGCAATAGCGCCCGTGTTGTCGCAGTAGAGGTTCACAGGGTCTTGCACGCGTGGAAACACTCCAAGATCGATGACGAACTTCCTCAGCCAGACAGCTTCATTCGCCGCTTCTCCAGCAGCAATGTACTCCGACTCCATTGTAGATTGAGCCACTATGGCGTGGAATCACACGCTCGTTGGGAGACCCCAAGAGGAAGGTATGATGCAGCCTAGCAGTAATATCCCACGATTAAGGAACCAGGGTTATCAATTCAGTAGGACTTCGAAGTCTTGCAAGAAGGTTGCTTGTTGTCTGGCGCTTCAACAAGCGTGGACCTGCACACAAAACACAAACTCTCTCTTGTTCCCAACTTTCCGAGAAGGTTGTCAATCTTCCCGTCTTGCTAAAAACATGAGAATTAAACGTATCGAATTGTTGGAAGTAATGAAAGTAAAAACGGTACAGCGAGGAAACAATGATTAAAAGTGCTAAACGAAGGTTGTATTAATGAGGAAAATAGGACCGGGGGCCATAGTTTCACTAGTGGTGTCTCTCCATAGAACAATAACATGCTGGGTGAACAAATTACAGCTGGGCAATTGACAAATCATGAACGTATAATAATACTATTATGACGAGATAAGTTCACGGTTAATAACATTGTAGGCATTACGTCAAAGTATATGGACCGCCATCCAGCATGCATCCATATCTAAAAATCCACCTTGAGAAAGCTCTCCAGCAAATCTCACTGGTATTAAGTTGCAGCAACGAAGTGATTGCTTGTGTGCAACAGACAAATGCATTAAGTAAGTACGTAATGTAAGCAATAATCCTCACCCGTAGGTGAGAACACCGCTGTTTTCTCCCTAGTGGCAACAACACATCCTCCACCCGTAGCAGGGTGCCGGAGCAGGACTAAAGAAGCCCTATATTGGACTTTCGAGGTGACGGTGCCTCGGTAGATGTTTCGTGGAAAATAACTCTGTCCCGAAGGTTTTAGGGTGCCGGGGGCACCAGATGACCCCCAGGCGCGGCCTAGGGCTAGCCCGTGCATGGAAGTGGTTGGGCCCTGGGGGGCCCCTCTCTAACTCTCCTTCGGGCAAGCTCTCCGTTCCGGGTAAAAAATGATCTCCGTGAATTTTTAGCCCTTTCCGAGAATATTTCTTTCAGAACTTTTCTAAAATACAAAAACAACAGAAAATAGAAACTGGCACTGGGCATCTTGTTAATAGGTTAGTCAGTGAAAACATCCGGAAAACAAAGGAAAACATTTGGAAAACATAAGGCATTGGGTAGAAAACAAGCATGGAGCATAAAAATTATAGATACGTTTGGAACGTATCAGCCACTATGGGCTGCTTCCCGCTTCTCCAGGTCACAGCGCCACCATTCACCAAAAACACATAGCTCATTTGAGACTTCGAGTCATCTGGATCTGTGCAGAAACTTGCATCCACGTAACCTGTTACACCAAGTTCTTCCTCACATCGTCCATAGACAAGAAACATATCCTCGCTTCGCTTAAGATACTTTAGGATGTTCTTGACTGCTTTCCAGTGCTCCTCTCCAGGATCACTTTGTGGTACCTGCTCGTCAAATTGAGAGCATGGGACACATCCGGTCTAGTACATAACATGGCATACATGATTGAGCCTATGGCTGAAGCATAGGGGATGTCAGACATCCTCTCTTTTTCCTTTGCCGTTGTTGGACACTGAGTTTTACTCAATGTTTTCCCTGATATCATGGGCAATGAACCCTTCTTTGCCTCATGCATACTGAATTTCTTCAATATCTTATCATGGTATATACTTTTACTCAAGCTAATAGGCGCCTGGATCTATCATGATAGATCTTAATGCCCAAAACATAAGCAGCCTCTCCTAAGTCCTTCATTGAAAAATTACTATTCAAATACTACTTCACGCTATTCAGCAGTTTCACATCATCCCCAATTAGTAATATGTCATCCACATATAATACTAGGAATGCAACTGAGCTCCCACTCACTTTCTTGTAAATGCAGGTTTCTTCATCATTTTGGATAAATCCAAAACCTTTGATCACTTCATCAAAGCGAAGATTCCAGCTCCAAGATGCTTGCTTCAGACCATAAATGGAACACTGAAGCTTGCACACTTTACCAGCATCCTTAGGATCGACAAAACCTTCCGGTTGTATCATATACAATTCCTCCTCAATGTTACCATTTAGGAAGGCGGTTTTTACATCCATCTGCCATATCTCATAATCGAAATAAGCAGCAATTGCTAGCAAAATCGAATAGACTTAAGCATCGCTACTGGTGAAAAAGTTTCATCGTAGTCAACTCCTTTAATCTATCGAAAACCCTTTGCGACAAGTCGAGCTTTATAGACGGTTACATTACCATTAGCGTCTGTCTTTTTCTTAAAGATCCATTTGTTCTCGACGGCCTTGCGACCTTCGGGAATTTCCACCAAAGTCCACACTTTGTTGTCATACATGGATTTTCGGATTTCATAGCTTCAAGCCATTTCTCGGACTCGGGTCCTTCCATTGCTTCTCTGTAGGTTCCAGGTTCGTCTAGGTCAGTTACTCTGACCATATTAACAAGGTCACCATACCATTCAGGTGTGGTACGTGCCCTTTTAGACATGCGAGGGACAATAGACGCTTTGACATTTGCTCCCACTCCATATGTGGAGGACGTTTCCGAACACCTTCCGTTGCGCGACTCGGTATTTCGAGTTTAGGGTCAACTATCTTGTCGAGCTCTATTTTCCTTCCACCAACACCTTTAGCGAGAAACTCTTTCTCGAGGAAGGTAGCGTTCTTAGCGACAAAATTTTGCCCTCGGTTTTGTTGTAGAAGGTGTATCCAATAGTATTCTTTGGATATCCAACAAAAATGCATTTCTCCGCCTTTGGCTCGAGTTTGTTAGGCTGTATTTTCTTAATGTAAGCCTCACAACCCCAAACCTTTAGAAACGACAACTTTGGCTTCTTGCCATGTCATATCTCATATGGTGTTGTCTCCACGGATTTGGATGACGCCCTATTTAAAATGAATGCAGCTGTTTCTAACGCATAACCCCAAAACGATACAGGCAAGTCGGTGAGAGACATCATAGATCGCACACTATCGAGCAAAGTCCGGTTACGTCGCTGTGACACACCATTGCGTTGTGGTGTCCCAGCCGGCGTCAACTGTGGTACAATACCACAAGACTTCAAATGAGTGCCAAACTCAAAACTCAAATACTCACCACCTCGATCAGATCGAAGGTGTTTGATTTTCTTGGTCAGTTGATTTTCAACTTCACTCTGAAACTCATTGAACTTTTCAAACGTTTCAGACTTGTGTTTCATCAAGTAAATATACCCATATATACTCAAAACATCAGTGAAGGGTAACGAAGTAACAATAACCATTGCGTGTCAAAACGCTCATTGGTCCACACACATCGGTATGAATGATTCCCAATAAGTCCGACGCCCGCTCCATCACACCGGAGAACGGGGTCCTAGTCATTTGCCCATCAGACATGGTTCGCATGTGTCAAGAGATTCAAAATCTAATGACTCCAAGAGCCCATCAACATGGAGCTTCTTCATGCGTTTAACGCCAATATGACCAAGACGGCAATGCCACATATACATGGTATTATCATCACTAAGTTTCAATCTCTTGGCATCTACATTATGGATGTGAGTACTACTATCGAGATTTAATAAGAACAAACCATTGCGCTCCGGTGCATGACCATAAAAGATATCATTCGTAGAAATAGTACAACCATTTGATACTGATTTGAATGAATAATTGTCTTGTAACAAGCAAGACCCAATTATAATGTTCATACTCAATGCGGGCACATAATAACATTTATTCAAAATCAAAACTAATCCCGAAGGTAGATGTAGAGGGAGAGTGCCGACGGCCACCACTTCAACCTTGCTGCCGTTGCCAACACGCATCGTCACCTCGTCCTTTGCCAAGCGCCGTTCATTCCGCAACTCTGTCTGCGAGTTACATATGTGAGCAACATAACCGGTATCAAATACCCAAGTGTTACTCCGGGCACTAGTAAGGTAAACATCTATGACATGTATATCACATATACCTTTCTCTTTGTCGGCAAACTTGCCGGCCTTCTTGTCTGCTAGGTACTTGGTGCAGTTGCACTTCCAGTGATCGTCGCCTTGCAGTAGAAGCATACAACGCCGGGCTTTGGGTTTGGGCCAGACTTGGTAGTCTTAGGATTAGCAACGGTCTTGCCACCCTTCTTGGACTTCCAGTTCCTGCCCTTGCCCTTGGCGCCAGATTTCTTGGAATCCATGGTTTTGTTGATCATCACCTCAGCAGTTTTGAGCATCACGAACAATTCAGACAGCTTTTTAGACATGCCCTGCATGTTGTAGTTCATGACAAACCCTTTGTAGCTAGGGGCAAAGATTGCAGCACCCTAACAATCGCCAGCTCATCTGGGATTTTGCAATCCAGAGCATTCAGGCATTGAACATAGCCAGACATTTTGACCACGTGCTCGCTCACACTACTGTGCTCTTCCATCTTTGCCGAGAAGAATAGCTCAGAGGCTTCGTACCTCTCGGCCTTGGCTTGCGGTGCAAAAACTGCATTGAGATCAGTGATTATCTCAAATGCAGTGAGATTCTCAAAGCGCTTCTGCAGGTCAGCCTCCATGGCATAGAGCATGCCACTCTGGACAAAAGCAGAGTACTCCGACTTGGACTGATAGACCTTCTTCTCATTCTCAGTGGAGGTAGCTGTGGGCGCATCACCTATCGCGGCCTCAAGAACGTAGGCCATCTTGTGGGGAGTGAGGAGAATCCTCAGAGTGCGAAACCAGGCCATGAAGTTGGACCCGTTGGTCTTAAGCTTTTCTTTCTCAAGGAATGGGCCTAGCTTGAAGGTGGGGCGAGACATTTACAATGGTATTTGCAAGATACATTAAGACTATGTTCATAATACAGGGTTCATGTTATAAAATATACATATACTACACAAACTCCCACTTAAACGAACATCCCTCACTTCGTTTTACTGATTACACGATTTCCATCCACCATACTATCCCGATCATCACGGCCGATCGCACAGCTTCAAAGGTAGACACAACATGTCAATCACATCGTCCATGTGACTCGTGCTTTACCTTTCGGTTATATGTGTTCCGAGGCCATGTCTGTACATGCTAGTCTCGCCAACTTAAACCTTAGTGTATTTGCAGTGCAAAACATGGCTTACACCCGCCGTATGAGAACGCAGAAGTGAGGCACCCAATCGTCATGGCCCACCTCACCACGGAGAACTTTCTTGGCGGTGCAACACTAAGGGAGAACATTTTCATTGGAATTAATTAAGGGATCATCCTATATAGCTACCGCCGTAATACTAATAAATAGTATAAACTATATATATACACACAATGACATCAAATGAAAGAGTGTAAATTGATATGATATGGTTCTCGCGCCTTGATCTCCATCGAGCGCTCCGAAGCGGCACCAGTCCTCGATGCCTCCACATTACAAGGTTAGTCCGAACATTTCATAAACTTACCTAACCATATCACATCATGCCCCCTGCAAAATAAAGTTAGAGGCTTCTACTTTCTCTTTGCATGTTTTACGTGGCTCATGGGGCTGTCGCGAAAGAACCGTTTCTTACTACGAACCTGCAACCACAACACCGAGCAAAAAATTGTCTCTATTACACCCCTTTCGGGTCCTCCATTGCAAATGCCATACTATCTATTGTGAGAGATACAGACACTCGACTAGCCGCTTACGTTGTACACGCCACGTGTCAGTTGCAGACCAGTCTCGCGTAAGCTTACGCATAAGGTTGGTTCGGGCCGCTTCGCCAAACAATGCCAACAGTATGAAAAAGTGCACGTGGGAGGGTAACAATTATGAGATCGATGCCCACACAATCAAAATGTGTTCTAACCGTACTACTATATCTACGCATAGATCGGCTATGATAGCACTGAAGGGGTTTCGTACCAGAAAACAAAAAATTTACTAACAACGATAACCAGAAAATAGCCAAGATCTATTTCTATGCAGATATAGAGTAACGGAGGGGATCGGAGTTCATACCCTTGGAGACCGAACGCGGGGATTACGCTCCCGCACAAGCGTTGATGATGAAGATGACAAAGCCGAACTCAAGGTCGCGTAGGCGTTCCCGCGACTAGTGCCACACGTGGCAGCACCTCATAGCTGTACACACGTACGGCGTAGACGACGACTTTCGGACTCCGGCCCAGCAAAGCAGCGGAAGTAGAGCGATGGAACGAAGTACTACTAGCACCACTAGTACAGAACGACACATCGGAAACGGACTAAAAAGCCCATCAGAAACGGAGAAACGGTCCGTTTCCCCGTCCCCGATACTGATGTGAACGGCTCATCGGCAACGGAGGCAAATCTCTGTTTCCAATAAATTGCAAACGGTTGTTTTATTTAACCGTTTCCGATGTGATGATTAAATATTAAAAAAAAAGCCGGCTGCGAGCTGAGCCGGCTCACAGCAATTAATGCATATAGCCGGCTCACAGCTGGACTGCAGCAGCAATCAATACAGCCGGCTCAAAAAGCAATCGGACCGGTGGTTCATTTCAGAATATAATAAGGAACATCCAATTACACATAGGAACGGGTAAAATGCATAAAAGGTATATACACAGAAAAGGTAAAAACTGAATATAGAACACAACTACCGTCTAACAGCAATCCACCCAAGTTGCACTTGCACCCGTAGTATAAACTGCAACTGAAAAGGCCGACTTCTTGCATCCGACAACTTATCTGGTTCGGAGAAGGCAGTGTTGCTGCAGCAGCAGCGCGATGAACTTTGACACTATAAATGGTGAGCCGTGTGTAGAGTTGATGTGCTCCTTCACACAGGTAAGCATCATGGCCATGTTATTCAGAGGAGCAAAGTTCAGCACTTACATATCGCTCTTGCAGCTGTCAAATGGAATTAATCAATTAAGAATCATAATATGTTCCAAATTTAACTATAGTAATATTCTAGTAGCAAAACAGGAAAAGAACAACAGCGATGATGACAGTTGTCTCAAGAGTTCTCAAGAGTATGTACTAGTTCAAGAGTATGTATCACAAATTAACTTACTAAGCATTTAGTTACCAGCTAGCTTCTAACTGAAGTTCAAATAAACCATATGCAGGAAATTATAAGATATCTTCTCAAAGCGTATGTATCACAAATTTAGTTACTAGGCATTTAGGAAAAGAGAGGAACAACTCACAAGGTTATAAATGTACATAAATGCTAACACTCTGCTTTCAGAACGCAACTTATGTATCTACATTCAAGTACAGTAAAATAACAACATCACGGGTGGCCAAAGCACTAGCTGACCAGACATTTAAGAACGATATCCACTGTACTAAAATCAAATAGTTGCAATTAAGGGTTGGTGTTTACTCTATCAGAATAGGTAAGGCAACAAATCTGAACCTTCTAGATGTTGTTCAAACTGAAATTGCATCAAACTGACAGAAAAGTCAGGAGTTTATCAGTCGTTCAAACTGAGGAGAATAAATCTGACATAGAATGTGACAAACCAAGTCTTGTGCTGCTGCTTGCGGTTCTGCCTGCAAACTTATACGATCAAACTGATATTATTTATGAGTTAAATCTATAAGAACAAAGCTGTCTTTAGACCTGCAAACTGATACGATCAAAGTTATAAACAAGAATTTTGCAAGGTTTGTCTACACTAATTTTGCTAGTTAAGTTTATTTATTTTGGCTTGCTGCAATCTAAAGAGCATCACAAAACAATTCGAAATTGGATCAGAAGTTTAGAGCTTGCAAGATTAGTGAATAAATCCTGCTTATCCTTGTATAAACAAGAGCAAATTATCTGCACATGTATCACCCAAGCTACCACAAGATATCTAGCACTAGCTAAAACAAGCATCTATTAAACCAAGTATACCGAAACTACTTGCAGCAGTTGCAATTCTTCTCCCCACAAAAACGGAAAAACCTACACTGGATGTACAAGTAGATACAAATCAAGGTGAGATATTCTCGGCAGGCAGTAGCTTGTATGGCGCTGCAATGAAGGAAACAGTGCAGATCAAGTAATTTGGTCTCACCTGCAGCACACGAGCCGAGTTGAGAACGGCCGGTGGGAGGAGCAGCGGGATACAGGTCAGGGAGGTGGCTGGTGAAGACGGACGGCAGCAGCACGCTGGGCTTGAGGTCCGGCCGCGTCCAAGGCCTGTCCGCCGGGGTGGACCACCACCTACGCCGCAAACACTAGGTCATGGGCGCGCCGCGGTCCAGCCAGCTCAACGGAACGCGCATCACTGCACACGGGCGAGGCAGCCAGCCGCGATGCCATTGCTGGTGGGCAGCGGGGCATCTCTCTCCGGCAAGGCTGATGCGCGGCCGTCGATCTGGTGCTCACCGGCGTCGATCCGCATCAGCTCGTCCCTGTCGGCGTCGGAGGAGAGTTGCAACTGGCGGAGGGGAGGAGTAGTTGATGGCGTGGAAGGCGACGCGGAGGGGAGAAGGGGACGGTGGTGGGGAGAAGTGGATCGAGGCCGGATGCGGGAAGAGAAGGCGAGCGTGCGGGCGAGAGAGAGGATAAGGAGAGAGAATTAGGGGCTGCGCTGCGAGGATAGGGTTTGGGTATTTATATGAACAAAATTAATTTGCACACGGAGCTTAAATTCCACCGTTGCCAATATATCGGAAACAGTTAAAAAAAATTGTCCGTTGCGATGTGTCGCGAATTCTGTACTGGATCGCCGCGGATTTTTTTTAACCGTTGCCTTCGTAAGCGCGGACTGTTGCCTTTTTGCTGCCGTTTCCATAGAGGGGTATCCTTTGTGTCGTTCTGTACTAGTGCACGGCGATGTGCGTGTAGTGGAGAAATCTCAACTCGTTGCGCAGGTCCAACGGGAACCACGATGAGAGAAGAGAGAAGAGAGAGAAAATTGGGATGCTCAAAGGAGGAGGGCTGCCCTTCTTTATATAGGAGGACGGGAGGGAAACCCCTTGGCTTAGCCATGTGGGACTAAACCCACATGGCTAATGCGCATGGGGGGGCTGCGTAGCCTGGGGCTGGCCCTTGTCCCTCTCCTCTCTTTCCTTTCCCTCATGAGCCTCTTTTGCCAATTCTGGCCCATTAGTACAAAATAGCTATTAAAAATTAAATAAAATATATTTAATTATTAATTACAGTAATTAATATTTAAATACACATTACTTAATATTTTCTAGCTCCGGAACCCCCTTCCGGATCTCCCGATCTCCATCGGGTACTTCTCCTTTATTTCGGTACACCTTTAGAACCCTCCGATCTCCATCGGATAAATCTCGGAACGGTTATGATTCTCTTCTCTATATTTCCTTTGGTACTAAGATCACTCCTAAATGTCGTCTACCTTAAGTATGCCACCCTACGGTTCGGGAACACTCCAGACATGACCGAGACACCTCTCCGATCAATGACCAAGAGCGGGATCTGGACACCCATGATGGCCCCTGTGCATTCCACGATTATCTTTGTCGCTTGAACCTTAAACGTCAAGTCCCCATGCCTCTTGCCTTAGTGATACTCTGTTAGTCTGAGACTTGATCCACCGGTATCTCATACCCCGTTCAATCTTGTTACTGACTTAACAATTCTACTCGTTCCCGTGACGTTGCATCTCCGTGACCTAGTCACATGTTTTTTTAGATTTACCTAGTCACATGCTTGCAAGCTAATTGATGCAACTTCACCGAGTGGGCCCAGAAGTATCTATCCGTCATTAGGATTGGCAAGTCCCGATCTTGATGCATACGCCTCAACATATCTCTCCAGTTACCCAAGAGACATATTTATAATCACCCTGTTACGGTCGTGACGTTTGATGCAATCAAAGCAACCTCAGAGATATCAATTAAATACCATCTCACGGTCCAAGTCTGTAGTTCTACGTTTTGAAGTTATCATAAGGTTGAACTTAATGACTAGATCACGTTATGATAAAACATATTGGTGAAGGGTTTCATAGCAGAAAACAAAAAATTTCCTAACAACGATAACCATAAAACAGCCAAGATCTATTACTATGCAGATATAGAGTAACGGAGGAAGAACGGAAATCATACCCTTGAAGACCGAAAGCTGGGATTACCCTCCCGCACAAGGGTTGATGACGAAGACGTCGAAGCCGACGTCAAGTTCGTGTAGTCGTACCGATTACAAGCGACTAGTACCACTATTTACAGCACCTCGCGGTTTGATACGTCGCAAACGTATCTACTTTTCCAAACACTTTTCTTGCTGTTTCTCCTCTAACTTGCATGATTTGGATCAAACTAACACGGACTAACGCTGTTTTTAGCAGAATTACCTTTGGTGTCTATTTTTGTGCAGAAATCAACTTTCTCAGAAAATTTCCAAAAATTCACGAAAATTATATTTTCACCGAAGACTCCCGGACCCCAAAGGACAGCAGGAGGGGGGGGGCACTGGGCACCAGGGGGTGCCAGGCGTGGCCCCCCTGGCCGCACCTGGTGGGCCCCTAGGGACCCAGGACCACCTCTCGGGCTCCCCTTCGGTATTTAGACCTCTTCGACCCCGAAACGGAGAACCCCCGAAAGATTTTCCCAAATACGATTTCACAGCTCCGCCGACACCAGAAACCCTAGTTCGGGGTTCAGAAGTTCCTGTTCTAGCACCCTGCCGGGACAGGGATTGGAGGAGAGATCGCTGCCATCGTCATCGCCAACACCTCTCCATCAACATCCATGATTCCCCCTTCGATGTGTGAGTAATTCCCTACTGTAGGCAGAGGGGATGGTAGGGATTGGATGTGATTAGTCATGTAATAGACCGCTAGATTGCGAGGGCTTGATGCCTAGTATCCACTATTGTTGTTAATTATCGTTGTTGCAACTTGGAATGCTTAATGCTTGTCACTTAGGGCCCGAGTGCCATGATTTCAGATCTGAACATGTTATGTTTTCACCAATATAATTGTTGCTTTGGATCATATCTACAAGTTGTATGCACTTATTATTGTCCGGAACCCGAGACCCCAAAGGTGACAGGTTGGGATATCGGAGGGGATGGACTTTAGTTCGAGGATCACATGTTTCCACTGTATGTTAATGCTTTGCTCCGGTGCTTGGTAGAACAAGTGCCTTAATTACCATTAGTACCTTTTTGGCCCCGCAGCAACGGGATGCGCTAGTACAGAACGACACATCGGAAACGGGCCAAAAACCCCATCGGCAACGGAGAAAGGGTCCGTGTCCCCGACCCTGTCACTGATGTGAAGATCTCAATGGCAACGGAGGAGATAAACCGTTTCTGATGTATTTAATATTAGACACGGAGTTTTGCTAATAACCGTTTCTAATAAGGGTTACAGGAAAACAAAAAAAAACACGGTGACGGGCTGTGCCGTCGATGGAGCCCCGCTCCATGCGACTAGACGGCCGCCCGGTCGTCACCGTATTCCTGTACGCCCTGCTTTACAAAAGTTCATCAGTGCGCGTGGCTGGAGCTCTGCTCCTATGTCTTCACGGCCGCTAGATGAACATCTACTGTCTTTCCTGCTGCGCAAAATGTACTGCTCCTGGTGACGGCACCGTGTATGGAGCCCGCTCCTAGGTCTTCACGGCAGCAGCATCGTCACCAAGCATCCACCAAGCCCTTGAAACAACGAATATTCTTTGTTAAAAACAGCAAACAAAGCTAATAAAGAGAGCCAATAAGCAGTAAACAAAGCAAACCGAGCTAAATACATAGCTGAAGAGCTAACTAACAGAGCAAACCAAGCTAAATAAGTAGCTAACATAGCAAATACATAGCTGAACAGAGCTAACTAACAGAGCAACCCAAGCTAAATAAGTAGCAACATAGCAAATACATAGCTGAACAGAGCAAACCGAGCTAAATAAGTAGCTAACATAGCAAATACATAGCTGAACATAGCTAACTAACAGAGCAAACCGAGCTAAATAAGTAGCTAACATAGCAAATACATAGCTAAACAAAGCAAACCGAGCTAAATAAGTAGCTAACATAGCAAATACATAGCTGAACAGAGCTAACTAACAGAGCAAACCGAGCTAAATAAGTAGCTAACATAGCAAATACATAGCTAATCAAAGCAAACCGAGCTAAATAAGTAGCTAACATAGCAAATACATAGCTGAACAGAGCTAACTAACAGAGCAAACCGAGCTAAATAAGTAGCTAACATAGCAAATACATAGCTAAACAAAGCAAACCGAGCTAAATAAGTAGCTAACATAGCAAATACATAGCTAAACAGAGCTAACTAACAGAGCAAACCGAGCTAAATAAGTAGCTAACAGAGCGGTCATTTACCTTAGGCGAGGCGGGGTCCCTTTCCGTCGCGGATTGCGTCCCAGGCGTCGGCGCCAGAGCCACTGCCAGAGGAGACGTCAGAGGAGACCTCATCCTGCTCGAATACCGGAGCATCCTCCTCCTCCTCATCCTCCTCCTCCGCCGCCGCCACCGCTGCCGCCCCGCATCTGGCCCAGGGCCCTGGCCAGGGAGAAGAGAGCGGTCTATGGCCGCCCGGAGCCGCGTCTGGAACAACGCCTCCTCGGCGGCTTCTATCGCGTGCTCGGCGGCGGAGATGCGGATAGCCCTCTGCATCGCAGACGCCCGAATGACACCCTCGGCGCGCTCGCGCTCAAAGGAGGCGCGAGAGAGGAGGAGACCGACCTCCAGATCCTCGTCCTCATCATCCGAGTCGGTGGCCGCCGCCGCCGTGGATCCGGATGGGATTTGACGGCTCAGAATGAACTCGCGACCGCAGTCGCCGGGGATCTCGCCCCAGTTGTAGGGGAGATCCGGGCTGCGCCTCGGAGGGTGGGAGGAGGAAGATGCTCCATCTGACTTCCGTCGGCGCCGGAGGGGTTCGCCATCGATGGGTGAAGTAGGAGGAGAGCGTGTGCGGCTAGGGTTAGGAACTGGGGAGAGTGAGACTGAGAGTGAGAGTGAGATACAGTACTGGAGTGGGAGATATTAATACCGGCACCGCTTAATGTGCCTTCACATGGGAAACGGAGATAGACCGATCTCCGTTTCTGATGTGGCAATATCAGCAACGGAGATATTCTTTCCTCCGTTGCCTATATATGATCAACGGAGATCTTTTCAGCCTCCGTTACCATTGTGTCGGGCCCATCGACCGACTAGCGCGCGCACGCACTCGCGGAAGCGCGCGGAGCTCATTTTTCCGTCGCCTAACTCTTGCCGTTGCCATAGAGGGGTATCCGATGTGTCGTTATGTACTAGTGATGGTAGGACAAAAGACGTCGTGCAAGTTCTTATTGCAAGCACGTACGACAATTCTTGGGAAACATGCCTATGACAGTTAGTGACTTGGATGCTCTCTTATATATTTGTGCTGTCCTTAGTTACCCTATTACATGGTTAATCTCATTCATGCAACGCCCGTACATCCATCCTATGCCTACGGTGTTTTTAGCACTGCTACTTAATCCGTTTACTTTCACTTTTACTTTTACTATTGCTATTTTTCTGTTTTTGTTACTCTCACACTACTACTGCAATCATTTCACCGTTACTATTGATAAATTGTGTCAAGCAAGATACTTTTCAGGTGCAGCTAAATTGACAACTCAGTTGTTAAGGTTCATAAATATTCTTTGACTCCCCTTGTGTCGAATCAATAAATTGGGCTATATTTACCCTCGAAGACTGTTGCGATCCCCTACATTTGTGGGTCATCAAGACTATTTTCTGGCGTCGTTGCCGGGGAGCATAGCTCTATTTGTGAGCTCACTTGAGAATTATATTGTTCGCTGCAATATATTATCCATCATGGGAGAGACTACTGATCCCAAGGTTCCAATATTACCTTCCAGAACAAGGCAAGGTACAACTCTGAACACTTCTGTTGCACTTGATTCACCTTCTGTTATTAATAAGCTTGTTAGTCCACCATATGCTTCACATGCTATTACTGCTGAGTCTGATACTATGTCTGATGATTATGATGATGCTTCTACTGTACTTGATACCTCTGGTTCGTTAGGTTCCTTTTTAGACACACAAATTGCTAAAGCTAAAGAAATTGAACGTGCTGAAATTTTTGAAAGAGTGTTGTCT
The DNA here is from genome assembly GCA_947311845.1 of Poa pratensis. Taxonomy (NCBI): domain Eukaryota; kingdom Viridiplantae; phylum Streptophyta; class Magnoliopsida; order Poales; family Poaceae; genus Poa; species Poa pratensis. Next base: position 16,294,141 of record CAMZMU010000088.1, read on the forward strand.
ACACCTGAACGACCTAATTTTAATAATGATAAAAAGTGATTACTTGGATGATACTTATGTCACACTTGATGATGAGTTCTTTAAAGAATATATGAGTTATGAAACTTGTCACATCCCAATTTTTAGAATTCGGATGTCTCATATCATTTCATTTGCATTGCATCATATAGTTTGCATTTTTCTTTTGCATTACATTATACTAAATGAACATAACCGTAATGACAACCTCAATCCAAACATAATTAATCAATTCAATATTTCAGAAACGTATATGTGCATATAAGCACAAAGTTATTTCTTCTATAAAGTAATACATGTGATAGAAAAGAGCAAATGAAAAGAAAAGAATTAAGGTAGAGGAGCAGCCGAAGGCTTTGGTCGGGAGAAATTTCACGTACTAATTTTTCCCTCCTCTCACCCCACGTTCCAATCATTTTTATCCTATTCTGAACGTTCTCTTATTCCCTGAACGTACAGTACAATGCAACAACCCGTCGTATCCTTGTTTCTGAACAGAACTCGGAAACAAAGCTCCTGCTCTCGTACGCAAACCGTACCGAATTTGTTTCCAGAATAATCTCCAACTCTTGTTCGATACTCTATCTCATCGCCACCCAAAACCTAGTATAAATATCTCCTCAACTCCGTGGTTTCGTTTTTCCGCAAACCACGAAGCCCTGGCCGCCACTTATCGATCTACCGAACACGCCGCCGCCTCTTCGCTTCGGTGAAGGTTGGTCATCGTCTCTCGTCGCCCCGAGACCTCCCCTCCTGTTTATTCATCCTCCTTGTAATCTATGCTTCGGCCTAATCTCGTTTTCCACACGAACCAGAGACGGAAGCAAGTTGTCCGTCGAGCTGCTGGAGATTGGAGCGAGGCCGACGTCTTCACCGTTAGACATCCAGAGTTGCTGTCGAGACTGCCGCTGAGCTTCTCCGTCAGTGACCAGTTCCTGGAAGTTCTCTCTCAAGCTGCACAACCACCCGAGCACCGCCGAGCTGCGTCGTCGAGTACTGGTGAGCAGAAGCTACGATCCTAACTAGTATACTACGATCGATAGGGAGAAGAAGCACAACGGCCATCAGATCCTTAGATTAGATACATACATGAAGAGGTACTGGCCAAATCACAGGACGCCGGGTGGAAAGAGTACAGTGAGCAGCACGGTCAGCGCCCAGTCAGTCCGACGGGCCAATCAGAGCGGCCGGCTGTCACGTTTTTCTGCAATTTGCGAATAAAAAACAGAGAAAGTGTTGATCTTGTAAAAATCATATAAAATAATCCACACGTCAGAATTTTATGTTCTTTACACCGTTGGATTCAGAAAAACCTGTAGAATCTATTTCTGCAGTAAAAACGCGTGTTTACAGAACATATAAAGTCGAGTAATTTAAAACTCTATACATAGTATATTTGGCCTAACCTTGATATTTAAATCTCATATTGCATTCTTTTAAGTTGCATACGCATCATTCTAGTGTTATGACCAGAGAACGAAATGACAATAATATGAGTGATATTAAATTGACATGCATACATGTATTACATCCTTGTTTTCTTTTATGATTGTACTTATTGTGGTGTATCGAAATCGTGTAGATTGTGCGGAGTGGAACGGTTGCAACTGTGACGAGTGTGTGAACGACTACGATCAAGGCAAGTGTGCTTTTACCATAAATGTCCCAATATTTTACTATGCATTGATAGTGTATTTTCTGTAGAATTGCATGTGTAGGATTATATATTATTGCTATGCTATGAAACCCAAGTAGGATAGCCATATGTTTTCCAACCATGACAATTGTTTGATTGTCCTTTTGTCGCCATCGTAAGTTAGATGTGCTTAGCAATGCATAGTTATACGGGGCTATGGTTTCATGTTACGAAAATGTTATAAAGTGTTGATATTTTATTATTAAATGAAAAAAAACAACTTAAGTTAATCAATCATCTGGGCGGATTGTTAGAGGGGTCATCGGAGTGTGCTGCATGGTGGGGACCGCCGCCCAGGTTGCAAGAGAATAGATTGGTTGCTCGTTTGGTAGTTTACGTGTACAGCCGTATGTCAACATTATGTATGGGCAGTTGACGGAACCTAGTAAGTTATAGAACCTCGAGCCCATCGTGACCAGCTGATGTAGCGTTAGTAGGATGGACAGGGTCCGCAGGTGGTTTGAGGGACTATTTCCCAAAAGTTTTGTCTTGGTCTTCTCCCAACCTTTATACAAATTGTGTGTTTTGGTAAACGGGGCTGACTGGGTCTTACGGGTAAAGTGTACTAGCTCTCGAGAGTCTAAAAACTAAGATCTTAGCCATGTCCCTGGTTAAGGACGATTTGAACAACCAGATTTGTGATCATGTCGATTTCTCATTCATTCCAATTTATAATTTCTTAAAACTTGTGGTTGAACAAAAGGGTAGGAGCACCTGTTGTCAAGCAGCGTGTCCTTTGAGTATTACTGAAAACTATTTTTTTTATCAAATGATAGGGTAAAATATTGCTTTTCGCAAAATAGCCCGAACTCCACCTAGCCATATATGCATGTAGATGCTAGGTGTTAAAAACAACATTTCTTTTTTCGCACATCTTGCCAATACAATTCAATTGTATTGACCAGTGTTGTTTCTGGCTGTAACTCACCGTTGCAGATAATTCCGATTCCGAGTGACGACGCAGTAGGTCACGAGACTCCACTCGACATGTTTTCGCCTGTGGCACATTTAGATGGAGCCTTTCATTTATTTACTTTCGCTGTTATTTGATACTTGTTATTCTATTTGAGCTAGCCATGAGCTATGCAATTTGTAATAAATGATAAATTTCTGGATCATATACGTTGTAATAATGATGCACTGAAATCTTTGTTATTCATTTGGAACCGTGTGTGCTAGCGAGTCGATCCAGGGACTAGCACGATACATGGGATACAACCTTACCGGGTCGTATCGCTTCAAAACTGCTCCTGATCCTGAGACTTTTAAGAAGCTGCTTGAGAAACATTCCATGAAAAACAAATTTACTCCTGATCCTGAATTTGCTAAATCTCCCGTGGACATTAAAGATAAAGAATTTGATTTCTCAGTTGATCTTTCACTTATACCTATGGTTGAAGCTGAACCCTTTGATGGTAAAGAAAATAATGATGCTGTAGCCCACTTGACTAAATTATTTGAAATTGGCATGTTGTTTTCTGATATAAATTTGATAAGAGGGTACTATGTGATTAAGCTATTCCCTTTCTCATTAAAAGGAGATGCTAAAGTTTGGTATGATAATTTGCCTTATGGTTGCATTAAGACTCCTCAATGCTTGACTCGTGTTTTTTGCGAGAAATATTTTCCTGCTCATATGCAACATGCTGCTTTACAAAAGATTTTTAACTTCAAGCAATTGGAGGATGAGAAACTTCCTAAAGCTTGGGGAGATTTTTTGCTACCCTCAAGGGTAGACCTGATCATGGCATACCTAAGAATGAGTTTATTGATATATTTTATAATGGACTAACCACTGAATCTAGGACATACCTGGATAGCTGTGCTGGTTGTATTTTCAGGGAAAGAACTGTAGAAGAAGCTGAAGAATTATTGGGCAATATAGCCAAGAATCATGATTATTGGGATATTCCTGAACCTCCACCATTACCTACACCCAAGAAGAGAGGAGTTCTTTTCCTCAATCCTAAAGATATGCAAGAAGCTAAGAAATCAATTACAGAGAAGGGTATTAGATCTGAAGATGTGAAGAATTTACCTCCAATTGAAACTTTATGTGAGCTCACCACTCACCCTCCTATGGTAGAGGTACATTCTCCCTATGAATTTAATGCTGGTGATATTCCTTATAACAAACCTCCTTCTCAATGCCTAGATGAATTTGATACTTTCATGACTAAACAAACTCATTTTAATGAGCAAGTGCAAAAACAATTGAATGAACATTCTCTCTGTATCAAAAATTTGCATGCTACTCTAGGAAGAACTGTTAATGATGTTAAAGGTCTTGTTAAACACTTTGAAATGATTCAGACTCAATTAGAGCAACTCACTAAGGTGCAAAATGATTTATTTGCTGAAATGTCTGGTCAAATTAAACAACAAGCTTGTAGTGTTAAAACCAGCGGTGGTGCTTTCACTAGGATCCTCTATATCCTCAGGGACACCCAAAAAGGCTTGAACAAGACTCTCAAATGCTTGATGAAAATGTTGTTAGCTCTCCTAAAAATAAAAAGAAGAAGAAACATAAATGAATTAGAGAAGCTAATGATAATAATATTAACCTTGATGAAGATCCTAATAGTATATCCATCTCTGATGCTGAAACTGAAAGTGGTAATGAACATGATAATGGTAATGACAAGAATGATGCTTCAAATAAGGAAGAAAGTGAAGTAGAACCTGAAAACCCTCCTAAGAACAAAAAGTATGATAAAGAAGATTTTATTGCTAAGAAACATGGTAAAGAAAGAGAGCCTTGGGTGCAAAAACCTATGCCCTTTCCTAGTAAAACTCTCAAGGGCAAAGAGGAAGAACATTATAATAATTTTTTGAGAGGATGAAACCCCTTTTTTTTTGCAAATTCCTCTTACTGATGCTATCACGTTGCCTCCTTATTCTAAGTATCTGAAAGATATTGTTACTAACAAAAGGAAAATTCCTAATGAGGATATTTCCACTATGCTTGCTAATTATTCCTTCAATGGTAAAATTCCTAAGAAGCTTGGAGACCCAGGTATTCCTACCATTCCTTGCTCTATAAAAAACAATTATGTGAGAACTGCTTTATGTGATCTTGGTGCTGGAGTTAGTGTTATGCTTTTCTCTCTTTATAAGAGACTCTATCTAGATAAATTGATTCCTACAGATATCTCCTTGCAAATGGCTGATAAATCTACTGCTATTCCTATTGGCATTTGTGAGGATGTTCTTGTTCAAGTTGCTAATTGTTTGATATTAACTGACTTTGTTGTGTTGGAAATGCCTCAAGATGAGAACATGTCTATTATTCCTGGAAGACCTTTTCTTAATACTGCAGGGGCTGTTATTGATTGTAATAAAGGGAAGGTCACTTTCAATGTCAATGATAAAGAGCATACAGTCTATTTTCCAAAGAAGAGTGATAAGAAATATGGTCTAAATTCAATTGAAAATATTGAAACCATCAAGATTGGAGAATTCTATTGTCCTATTCCAAAGCCACCAAAAGAATATGAAATTATCATGATTGGGACCATGTCTATCAAAGTTGAGGTAACGTAATCATTTAGTGAAATGCAAAGTTTTGTTTCATATAAAATTATTTTGGTAACAAGACCTGATCAACCTTGTTAACAAATTAATTTTAGATGAATGAAATTATGTTTTCACTCTCAATTTCCTTGTTTTTACCTCGTTTTCACTTGTTTCCTTTTCCTTCTTTTTATCCTTTGCATTTTAGCATGTTTTAGAACCTCTGTAGAATTAGTTTTGCATTGGCTTCTCATCATATCATGAACATTTTTCTGCATTATAATCATTTATCAAAACTCTGGAAATGCCCAAAAATAAAGTTTCTCGAAAAATTCCAGAAAATTCATATTAAATTTTTGTGCATAAAATGGGGCAGAGAGGCACCTGGGCAACCCAGGGGGACCCACCTGGCACCCAGGGGGCACCAGGCGCGGCCAGCCCTAGGCCGCGCCCAAGGGTCCCCTGGGGGCCCCAGGGCCCCACTACATGAGTGGCTGCCCCCATCCTTTCTCTCTCCCGAGAAATCACATTGCTCCAGGAAAATTTCATGTTCTTGCTGTTCTTCCTCGGATTTCTTCAATCTCCTCATTTAGCCCACCATTTGTGCTGAAACTTGACACATCTCTTCTCCGGTATGTGACTCCTCCGCCTATACTCGTATATTTTTGAATGGAGTTGTATATCTTGATTATTTTGCTGCACTAGGTGACTGGTTATTTGAGCTTGCATGCTTGTTTTAGGATAATTTAAGTTGTTTTGATGCATGTAGTAGTTCTCCTAAGGTTGCTAGAGTAGTTCCTCATAATATTTGCTCACATAGTTGATTTTTGTTGGACTTGTTTAAAAAAATTCAAATAGGAGTATGAGGAGAGCAAGGGGCTGGCTGAGTAGAATCTCCAAAAGCACACCTAATGAAATGCCTCCCCTTGATGAGGATATTGCTGAATTTTGACGGGTTAAATGATGTTCGAGCATCCGCGTATCCTTGCAACGATCTTTTACTTGCGTTGGGCATTCACAAATCATTTTATGAACTCGTTGCTAATGCAGGTTTGAAAGAATTTACAGAGAAAGAAGTAGATCAGTATAAGAAACTGACCTATATATTTGTGCAAAACTTCAAATATTATGACGGGGAGGACCCGTATGTTGAATTTTGTCTCTATGACAGGAAAAGAAGAATGTCTCTTAATGATTTTTGCTGCACCATTGGAGTGACCAATCGAGGCTACAAAGGGAAGATAACGGACTCCACTAAACTTCATGCTTTATATTCAAAACTTTGTTGGCAACATGAGAAGACTATGCAACGTAGTAAGACTTCCTGTTTTCAAAACCCTGCGGTCAGGTATTTCGCATACTATCTTTCTGGAGGAGTCCTTGCTAGAGAGAACACCAGTACCACCCTAGTCTTGATCTTGCCATCATGCTCGCTGCTGTAGACAAAACTTACCGTTTTAGTGTGGGTGCATAGATTGCTAGGCGTCTTAGTAACAATGCTGCGATGTGGCGTACTTTTGGAGGCATTGTCGCCTCCCATATTTTCTTTGCTCAAACTGCAGCACCACCATCATTCACATACATGGGAGATCAGTCCTCGCACTATCACGGGGAAGGATCTTCATCTCAGCCACCGTCGTGGTGGAACTCGCGGGACAACTTCTACCATTAGGCCAAAAGCCTAAGCTTGGGGGAGTACGTATATGCTGACACTTGCTTTATAATTCATACTCATTATTCATGTCAGCTTACTACTCGATACATTGTATATTCTCTTAGATTTGCTCACATTTACCTTCTCATTTTATTTTCTAGTTTTTATTTGCCTCTTGAACTTATCAAAAACCCAAAAATATTTCCGGTTTGCTTTCCTTGCTTTGAGTCTCCTCTTTCTTCTTCGTTTCTTCGCTGTTTTATGTTTGAGTCTCTCTTATTAAAAATCCAAAAAGATTTTCTCTTTTGTTGTTTCTTTGTTTTTCTTCGCGTCTTCACTTAATTGGAAAACACCAAAAATATTTCTTGGTTCTCTTGTTTGGTTTTCTTCTCTCCGCATCTTTTCTTTTCACTTGTTTTCTTGTTTCTCTTTGTTTTTCCATGTTGGTTCTTTCCTTTCGTTTCTTCATTTGTGTTTTCTCTTTTCTTCTTTGGCCGTTTCTAAAAACTCGAAAACAACAAAAATATTTTCCTTTCTTCTTGTTATTGTATAGTTGGTTGCAGAGTTCAGCTTATGTCCACGGATGCGCTTGCGCTATATTATCATTTCCATATTATCCAGTTGTGCAAGCGACAAGGAAATAATGACTATATGACGAAGTGGGTGTGATTGGAAAGCTGGTATGAACTCTTTTCTCTTCATTTTTGTACATATGTTTATTCACATGATCTTATATTAACTTGTCATGTTAGATAGCTGTATGTATAATATTGCTTTAGTAGTTCGTACTTTCTTATGATTAGTATCAAATGACTAGGAGTGCCTAATGTGTTATTAGAATGTCACATGTGTTGTTTTGTTCATAAGACGGTATAGTTTGGTGGTATCTCCCATTCGAAGAATTTATTTGGATCGACTTGGCACATGCTCACACATGTTAAGACTATAAAGAAAGTCTATTTAAGCCTCGGTGATCTTTTATTTTTAGGGGGATAATATTATATTCATACTTTACTCAATGATGTTTTGTCGCAATGCATGATTATGACCATTATTGCTCTCTTAGTTGGTCGCTCCCCGTCTATTGCTAGCCTTCACCCTGTACTGAGTATGAGCTCTACTCGTGCATCCAACTCCTGTAAACCCAAAGTTTTACCAAATGTGTCCACCATACCTACCTATACGTGGTATTTCACCGCCACTCCAGGTAAATTGCTCGTGTGTTAACTTTAAACTTTCAAAATTATTAAACATGTTTTGTGTTCCTGTTTTAGCTCATGAGGAAGTATTAGGTGCTTTATTGTTTTCATGTTTGATGGCTTCACACCTTGACTAGCATGAATAATGTGCTAGTCCTTAATATTGCAAAAAGAGCAGGCAAAAGGGTGCCCAGCCCACAAAAAATAAGCTACAACAATCATCATTAAATCTCTTAACACTATGGGCTTGAGAAATCATGAACTTAGCTTGTTCAACAAAGGAGAAGATGAACTTTATTGTTCCCTCTATGGGAGCCGCTCTTGAAGCCATCAAACATGAAAAGATGATAAGTCATTTAATAGCATTCATTGACATAGACATACACCCCTCTCAAAATTATATTTCCAATATCTCTGTTTTTATTTAAATAAAAAGCTCTAGCACATGAGTAATCCCTGCTTCCCTCTGCGAAGGGCTTTCTTTTACTTTTATGTTGAGTCTCCATCTTCTCACTTTATGCACCAATTAGGAGAGCATGATTTTCATTCTGAGTATAATGTGCATTGTCCCAAAATATTATTGTTTGATGTACGTTTACAATATTGTCTCTCCTGAAATTATCATATCTAGTCACCACTTAAGCTTTGGAGGTGCCCTGGCATTTATGTTTTGATATACAACTAAGGGCAAGCGAGATACCGCCTTACCATGCTTTATTATGACCATTGCAACATAGTTGATGTTATAATCTCATATTATTTACTCTCAGTTATTTGTTCACTCCTCATAGTTAGAATGGATTCATAAGCTTTATTGTCCTTGCAGCAGTTATCACGCACTTGTTAAATACTGATTATAGAATAGTCTTATGCACATCATATGAAGTAAAAAATGTTTGTCAAAGTTTTCTTTATCGCATCCAGTTTGTAAACTGAATTGCTTGAGGACAAGCAATAAGCTAATCTTGGGGGAGTTGATACGTCGCATACGTATCTACTTTTCCAAACACTTTTCTTGTTGTTTCTCCTCTAACTTGCATGATTTGGATCAAACTAACACGGACTAATGCTGTTTTTAGCAGAATTACCTTTGGTGTCTGTTTTTATGCAGAAATCAACTTTCTCGGAAAAATCCCAAAAATTCACGAAAATTATATTTTCACCGAAGACTCGGACCCCGAAGGACAGCAGGAGGGGGGGCCACTGGGCCACCAGGGGGGTTACAGGCGCGGCCCCCACTGGCCGCGCCTGGTGGGCCCCTGGGACCCAGGACCACCTCTCGGGCTCCCCTTCGGTATTTAGACCTCTTCAACCCCGAAACAGAGAACCCCCAAATGATTTTCCCAAATACGATTCGCAGCTCCGTCGACACCAGAAACCTTAGTTCGGGGTTCAGAAGTTCCTATTCTAGCACCCTGCCGGGACGGGGATTGGAGGGGAGATCGTCGCCATCGTCATCGCCAACACCTCTCCATCAACCAGCCATGATTCCCCCTTCGATGTGTGAGTAATTCCCTGCTGTAGGCAGAGGGGATGGTAGGGATTGGATGTGATTAGTCATGTAATAGACCGCTAGATTGTGAGGGCTTGATGCCTAGTATCCACTATTGTTGTTAATTATCGTTGTTGCAACTTGGAATGCTTAATGCTTGTCACTTAGGGCCCGAGTGCCATGATTTTAGATCTGAACATGTTATGTTTTCACCAATATAATTGTTGCTTTGGATCATATCTACAAGTTGTATGCACTTATTATTGTCCAGAACCTGAGACCCCAAAGGTGACAGGTTGGGATATCGGAGGGGATGGACTTTAGTTCGAGGATCACATGTTTCCACTGTATGTTAATGCTTTGCTCCGGTGCTTGGTAGAACAAGTGCCTTAATTACCATTAGTACCTTTTTGGCCCCGCAGCAACGGGATGGTAGGACAAAAGACGTCGTGCAAGTTCTTATTGCAAGCACGTACGACAATTCTTGGGAAACATGCCTATGACAGTTAGTGACTTGGATGCTCTCTTATATATTTGTGCTGCCCTTAGTTACCCCTATTACATGGTTAATCTCATTCATGCAACGCCCGTGCATCCATCCCTATGCGTACGGTGTTTTTAGCACTGCTACTTAATCCGTTTACTTTCGCTGTTACTTTTACTATTGCTATTTTACTGTTTCTGTTACACTCACACTACTACTGCAATCGTTTCACCGTTACTACTGATAAATTGTGTCAAGCAAGATACTTTTCAGGTGCAGCTGAATTGACAACTTAGTTGTTAAGGTTCATAAATATTTTTTGGCTCCCCTTGTGTCGAATCAATAAATTGGGCTATATTTACCCTCGAAGACTGTTGCGATCCTCTACACTTGTGGGTCATCACGGTTCCATACACATACGGTGTAGACGACGACTCCCGGTCTCCGGCCCAGCAGAGGTTGCGGAAGCGGAGCGATGGACCGAAGAACTACTAGCACGGCGGTGTGCTTATAGTGGAGAAAATCTCAACCCTAACGTAGCTCCCTTTGCGGAACCACGGTGGGAGAAGAGAGAAGAGAGAGAGAACTGGGATTGGTGAAAAAGGGGAGGGGTGCCCGTCAATATATAGGAGGAGGAGGGGTGCCAACCTCCTTGGCCAAGCCATGTGGAACTATTACCACATGGTGGTGCAGCCAAGGGAGGGCTGCGCAGCCCCCCTAGTGGGCCAATTCGGCCAGCCCACTAGGAGGCTCCCCTTCCCTCCACTTTTCCCCCTAATGGGCCTCTTTTGCCAATTCTGGCCCATTAGTGGAAAACAGCCATTAAAAATTAAATAAAAATATATTTAACTATTAATTAAAGTAATTAATATTTAAATACACATTACTTAATATTTTTCTAGCTCCGGAACCCCTTCCGGATCCCCCGATCTCCATCGGGTACTTTTCCTTCTATTCTGATACTCCTTTGGAACCCCCGATCTCCATCGGTTAAATACCTGAACGATTCCGGATCTCTTCTCTTATTTTTCTTCGGTACTAAGATCACTCCTAAACATCGTCTACCCTTAAGCGTGTTACCCCACGGTTCGGGAACAATCCTAATATGACCGAGACACCTCTCTGATCAATGACCAACAGCGGGATCTGGACACCCATGATGGCCCCTGTGCATTCCATGAATTGTTTTCGTCGCTTGAACGTTAAACGTCGAGTCCCCATGCCTCTTGCCTTAGCGATACTCTGTTAGTCCGAGACTTAGAACTTCCGGTATCACATACCCTGTTCAGTCTCGTTACCGACATAACAATTCTACTCGTTCCCGTGTCATTGCATCTCCGTGACCTAGTCACATGCTTGCAAGCTAATTGATGCAACTCCACTGAGTGGGCCCAGGAGTATCTATCCGTCATTAGAATTGGCAAGTCCCTATCTTGATGCATACGCCTCAACATATCCCTCCGTTTACCCAAGAGACATCTTTATAATCATCCATTTACTGTCGTGACGTTTGATGCAATCAAAGCAACCTCGGAGATAGAAATTAAATATCATCTCACGGTCTAAGGCTATGGTACTACGTTTTCACGTTATCATAACGTTGAAATTAATGAATTGTCCTCGTCATGATAAAACATATTCGGTAAAAGTCCATCACATCATTCACCAATGATATGACTCCATTGTCAATGGCTTAATTGCCCATGATCACGAAACCTTGATCATCTGTTGCCCAATGGACTAGTATAACGAGAGGCTACTAGGGACCTGGTTTGTTTACATACCACACGTGTATTAATGTTTCCGCTTAATACAGTTATAGCATGGTATAAAACATTATGAACATATATGAGTTATGATAATAAAACACCTTTATTATTTGCCTATAGGGCATAACTCCTTCAGTCTCCCACTTGCACTGGAGTACAAATAATCTAGTTTGTGTTTGATCTAACACCATTAGCCTCCTGGTGCCTAGACTATGTATTGCTCGTGGAAAAAGATTTTTAGTCAACAAATCTGCCACTCTCAGATCTGTATGTGCTTTGCAAAACTTTCATGTCACCTAGTTTGACATCGTTCCGTATCTTACGATATCGGTGAAATATATGTTTCGGCGATGGAGTAAGAATTGAACCGTCGCGTAGCATGGGCCTTGAGAGTCTAAGAGATCTTTCAAAGGACACCATACATGCTCGGGAAAACCATCTAAGTCCAACCACACTTGCCACTTCTAAAGTAGCCATATACTCCTATACCTATGTAGATTGTGCGACAGTGCATACACATGCCACTTCGCAAGATAACCATTTCTTTTCTCAAACAACAGACTCTTCCTATATGAGACTTCTAGTCGTGTGAGTCTTGCATCATCGTAACTCCTTATGGCAAGTTGACTTTCACTCTCACCACAGACCAGAAAACATAACCTCAGTTCTCTACATACACTGAAGTATATACTTAACGTTCATTCATCGATCCATTCAGGGATCGCTCTAGAACCTATTCTTCAACCAAGAACTTGGGTCACACCAGGTCAAGCATTCAACGTGATAACATGACAGAACTTATGACTAAGGCATAGGGTGTAATACCCCACAGTTTAGAGAGTCGGAAGGATAGAAATAGAATTTGTGCATTTGCATGGCATGCATCTAAAACACGGGAAATTTTGGCGCGTTAAATTAAATAGTGCAAAGTGATCGATGTTTCTCTCGACTCGATGAGTTAGGGTTTAGATCATCGTGCTGAGTGCGATAAACTTCGACATGATCTTTATAACTAACTAGAAACTAACAGTATCTGTCGAGGCACTCCAGAATTGGACATGACCTTTACTACTTATCGACACTTCTGAACACAATAAGATAATATGACAAGTATAATTCAAGTAGAACATCAATACAAATATACAACAATATTTAATATCTATGATCATCTCAATACATCATCTCAAATTATTATCCATCATAGTATCTTATACACATTATATCATCTCATCTTATCTCATCCTTTCCTCACATAAGCACCATTTCGAATTTCCAAAGCCTATGTGAATACAAACATGGGTAACTTAAAATCCACTTCACCAATTTGGAATGTGAAGGAATAATAAATAATTACATCATTTATAGAATATGTACATATCTCATCCCAAGGAAAAGAAAATTACAAATGAATAAGAAAAGCCTAAACTAAATCTTCATGTTATCTTTATCTTCTCATCCAATCTTCTTATTCTTCTTCCCTGCAAAATAAATAACACAAGAAACAACACAAGAAAGAAAGAAAGAAAAGAACAAAGAAGGAAAGAATGCAGCAAATTGGAAATTTGGGGAAGTATTTCTCTCAGTATTGCATAGAGGTGTTATGCAAGATCATCCTCGAGAATTTTAAAGTCAAATGCAAGTATCTGTTCCTGGAGGGGACATTTGCCTCAGACTTTGCATCACTGGCTATGCTAAGATAAGCTGATATCTGTTCTTATCAAATTCCCTAGCAAGTTTGGCAGAAAACAAATAAAATGGCATAGAAATTAATGCAAAGCAACCTAATCCAGCTACCTTTCCACTAGGAAAAGCCTAGGAAGATAGAAGGGGTCACTCTTGCACCTCTACACCCATTCATTTGAATTCTACCAAAAGAAAGGATCAGATGATCAAATCCATTCATTAAGCCACAAGATCATCCATTTTAAGCCACCTGGATTCAAAAGTTTTGTGAAAGCAGTTTGGTAACAAGATTAGCTACCATGTTAACAGATTTCTATTGCATGCATAAAGCTATTGAACATAGCTTATTTATCCCTGTTCAACCAAGCAAATAATCAAATTAAAGTCACACAAATAAATTGTAAAGCCATTTGAACATCACTACTTATATTTCTAAAGCCACTAGCTAAATCATTAAAGCTACACAAATTTATTCTCAAGCCCATATAATTGCACAAAGCCCACATAAGAAAATGAGCCCACAAGTCCATCTAGCAACAAAAGCCACTTGGCTTGACTAAGAATAAATCTTGCAAAGAGATAATACCAAGCTTGGGATGGATAAGCTTGCCACATAGGAGAGCTATCCACAAGCAAAATATCTCACAAGAGGATAAGACCAATGACTACTCATCTTTATCCACAAGGGAAATATCTAGCTTAACTTGAACCCCAAGTAATGCTCATGTGTGAGGGCATGACAACAAGTAGCTTACTCACCCATGAAAAGCAAGAGTCACCACTTGAGGTGTCAACTTGTGAGGGATAACAAAGCCTTATAAAAGACATCTCATGGCAGCCCTTTGATCACTACACACCATGGTCTTATGGGACCAACGAATTGGACCAAATAATATATTTCCATTTTAGCAAGAACACAAGAACAGCCAGCTGCACCACAAGTTCTACACAGCAGCCAATCACAAATCATAAGCCAATTATGGAGATTACCTAAACCATCCACCACAAGCCATTGAAACTTAGGAGAAGTCAAGCAACAAGGAGGAGAAGGTAGAACCACAAGGTGCAGTCCAGAAGAGACGGTTGAACCTTGGAGCAAGATCAGACTCTTCCGTAGCTTTATCTGCTCTACACCCAAGGTTGTTAAACATATGTGCTAGAGAGTGATTTAGCAGGTTCTGTAAATGACAGAACCATGCTTGAGTGCTGAATTTAGCATCTGTTCTTAACAGAACCTTGCTCAGCAAGGTGTGGTGCTATAGAAGATGATTTGCAAGCAGAGTACTTCTGTTCTGTGCAAGAAATAGGGCAGAGAGATGAAAGGGAGTGAAGTTGAGTGTTTTACCATTTGTTTGAGCATCTAAAGAAGCAAGGGAAAGATTTTCAGTGTAGTATCTGTTCCTATTCTATTTTTATCAAAGCACACAAGCCAGTGAACCAGCAGAGCTGGATTAACTGAGCTATGCACATCTGAACACTTGGAAGAAGCACAGGAAAACATAAAAACATTTCTAATCAAGCAAGAATGTTGTGTAACTCTACATGGAGTCATCACAGCAAACAAACATGATTAAATCATGCTCTAAATAAGCTAATCATCACTGCTAGTATTAATTCTAGCTCAGAATTATTTTTCCTATTGCACATATCACATCTATGAGCAAGTTAAGCTCACAATGATTCATTCAGAGACAGTGGTGTGATCTACACACTAAGATCTACACCATTCACCTCACGAGTGACACAGAGAGGTAATCAGTGCACATATAAAAGCATAGCAGCAGCAGAGCATCATCTGCTCATCCAAATCCTAAGCCAGAGAGGCATACGGGCATGAGTATCAGCTAGTAGAGCTAGCAGTGGGTAGAGAGAGTGGAGGAACACGAAGTTTACCTGGCAACCGTGGCCGTAGCTCCTCGGCGGCGAGGCAGTGCCCGCGCAATCGATGGAGGGGGCACACGGCAGTAGAGGTTCAGCACCACCGCGCCACGGCGGCACAGAGGGCGGAGCTCTGCGTCCAGCCATGGCGAGCACGCTGGAGAAGAAGGAGGGAAGCGGCACCGGCACCGAAACCCTAACCCTAGGGGATTGGGTTGTGCTCGGCCACGAGAGGAAGAGAGGGGCGAATAGCTCCGGTGAGGTGGAAGAGCGGAGCGAGGGGAGTGTTTTGCCCCAGCGCACGGCGGCGGAGGTAGCCGGAGTTGGCCGGAGTGGGGCGGCGACGGCAGAGGCGACACGAGCATCGGAAGAGTCGAGCACGGGCTCGAGCACGAGAGAGGGAGAGAAAGAAGAGAGTGGCTCGGTCGGTTGACCCGACCCGAGTCAGGTCTTTGACTTGGTTCAACCAAGTTGAACCAGGGGTACTTTTGTAATTTCATGAAGTTGAAAAATTCAAATCTTTCAAAGTACTCTAAAAATTCAAATGAATTCCTAAAAATACTTTAAAAATATCTACAAATATTAGCAGAAAATAAGCTATTTAAATAAAATACTAACAGGAATTTTTGAAAATTATTTCTTTGATTAAAAATCCAAAGATCCTTATGTGGATTATTCTTTGGAATAATTTCTTAAAATTATTTTCTCAAGAAAAATAATCTGGGAAAATAAATATTAAGTTCAAAATAATATTTGAACTATACCAAGACTATCTTGTTACTCATCCTAAATCCAAAAATATTCAAACTTAAATGAATTTTTACACCAAATTCAAATACACAAAAATCAACTAAAAATATGCAACATACTCTACAAAATATGAGGAATTTTTATGTAAGTTTTATTTGAAGTTTTGAAAAACATTTTGTGGATGAAAAATTCAAGGATCCTTAAGTGGAAATGACTTGAAATTCTTTTTCAAAAAACTATTTTCTTAAAAGAAAATAATATGGGAAAATAAAGTCTTGAAGTTTAATTATATTGAACTATTTCAATTTAATCACTTTAAATTTATTCCTCATGAAAATTGTTGTCAAACCTTCAAATCATTAAAACTCACAAACACTCAAAAAGTATTAAAATCCACAACTGGGGTATTTTGGGGTGGCGATTGATGCATCCAAAATGCATCTACTTTTCCAAGCACTTTGCTTCATGATTTGCTCCGGAATCTTCCCATATTTGAATAAAACTGTTGAATCTGATGCTGTTTTTAGCAAAGTCTCTTTTCTGGCTATTTCTGTAGGAAATAAAATCGGGGAAAATTACCACGTCAATTTTTATGGAAAAGAAGGACAATGGACAAAAGATGGACACGAGGAAGAGCTCGAGGGCCAAATGGGTGGGTCCCACGTGGCCCCTGTACCTGGCCACGTGGGCCCATCCCAAATGGGCCTCGGGCGCCGCCTCGCCTTCGGTCTTCGACGTACAACCTCATATATAAGAAAAAGTGCTTGCCCTAGGAGGAGAGGAGCTTTCGCGAAACAGAACACCGCCACCATTACGATCTTCGTTTCGGGGACAGATTGATCCAGGATTTCTCCTCCGGTGGAGGGATCCGGAGACCGTCTTCACCGCCATCTTCACCGCCTTCATATCCATCGACCATGAGCTCCCTCTCCATCACCATGTGTGAGTAGTCCGCTGTAGGCATGTGAGGTGGATGGGGATTGCATGAGATTGATCATGTAATGCTACCCGTTGTTGGGATCTTAGGGTTTTATCTTGAGGATACTTTTGTATTGTGTTGATGCACTCTTGCTATGTTTAATGCTTGCTACTAGGGCCCGAGTGGCATGATTTCAGTACTGAACTTATATTGCCCCATCATATATTTGAGTTTGGTATTTATCTGCAAAGTGTATCACCTGCTATTATGTTGAACCTGCGAACCCTAAACGTGACATATAGGGAAAACAAGGGGGAGATGTTCTAGTTTGAGGATTCTATGTGTTCATGAAGTGTTAATGCATTGTTCCGGTCTATTCGAAAGGGTAGACCTTAATTTCCTGTAGTTCCAAGTTGGCCCCGGTGAAATGGGCAGGTTGGACAATAGATGTTGTGCAAATTCTCTTGGTTAGTACGCACAACTAAATATGGAACACATACCTACATATATCGGAGTTAGAGATAGGTACCATTGTTATTTGTTTCTTATTATATGATCAATCTCATTCTTGCAACACCCCGCTATCACCTCATGCCTACGTTTTGAATCTCTGAGTTACACTTTCACTTTTCCGGTGAAAACTGGGAAACACTTGTTCACTGCTACTGTTCTGCTTGTTACTTGAATCATACTACTGCCATCACTATTACTGCTGCAAGTTATTGATATACAGGTGTGGTTGAGAGTGACGCCTCAATTGCCAAGGTCTTATTGATATTCTTGTGTTCCCATCGAGTCGAACTATAAATTTGGGTAATACTTCCCAACGAAGACTTCAGCGATCCCCTATACTTGTGGGCATCAAGATGTTTTCTGGCGCCGTTGCCGGGGAACCTAGCTTTATTGGTAAGACAACTTGTTATCATCTATTTGCTGCTTTTGCTTGTTCCTAACCATGGGAAAGGAAAAGACTACTCTGAAGGAATTGAGGCCTTCAACTACTCGCGGAGGTACGGATTTGCCAAGTAGGCCAAACTTTTCACCTAATGTTGCTTCTGCTGTTGCTCCTAAGAAAAGAGGAAAGGTTTTATCTAGTTCACCATTGTCTAAAATGTCTACTAGTAATGAAAATGATTTATTATGTGGTAGCATAGACAAAGAAGTGACACCTGAAACATCTGAGATAACTGAAACACCTGAAAATGTGGAATCTGAGTTAGAAGATAATGAATACTGTGAGGATGAATTTGAAGCTTCTTCTGAGGAAGAGGAGGCATTTACTATGGCTTTTATGAATTCTGACTTAGATAAATTGGATAAACTTGATAGCTATAAAAATTCTCCTCTTGATAGATATTTTCCTATTACTGAGAAAATGAATGCTCCTGCTATTAAAATTAAAGATAAAGATTACGAGTTTAGTGTTGATCCTGAAATAATTGAAAAGGCTGAAAAATATAAGTTTTATGGTAGAGAGGATGAGTTTCCTTTTGAACACATTGCTGTCTTGCATGACTTATCTGTGTTATTTGGTAAAGATGAAATCCATCAATGCTACTATTTCTTAAAGATTTTTCCTTTTACTTTGGGAGGAAGTGCTAGAACTTGGTATAATCGTTTAGAACCTGGATGTATTACTAGCAAAGAAGAATGTTTGCAGGTATTCTATAATAAGTATTTCCCTGCTGATAAGATTCATGGTTTGACTGTTGCGATTAGCAGCTTTTCACAGAAAGAGAAGGAGGATTTACCCCAAGCTTGGGGGAGGTATAGTAAGATGGTTAGGAAATGTCCTACCCACGGCTTCAAGAGTAATGAAGTACTTGATATATTTTACAATGGTCTAACCGAAAACACCAGAGGCTATCTTGATGGTATTGCAGGTAATGTTTTCAGGGAAAGGACCGTTGATGAAGCAACTGAGTTATTGGAGACTATCTCTAGGAATTATGAAGACTGGAATATTGAAGAGATATTTCCGGAGAAGAAAGGAGGCATGCTCAAATTGGATAACGAAACAATGAAAGAACCTTCCAAGGCTATTAAAGAGAAGGGAATTAAAACCTCTCATCTTAAGGAATTATCTGAAATGGGTGTTAAACTTCCTGATGATCAACCATGTTTTCCAATTCAAGTCAATGCTATTAGCTCCATAAAAGGTAATGAAAAGGTAACACCTCCTGTTGATGTATCCTACGTGAATGATTTTGCTTATCATCATAATCCTGAGGAGCATAATATTAGAATGACTATTATGGAGAACTCTCACAAAATTAAATCTCTTCGAGAAAGTTTACATGCTAGTGTGGGAGAGGTAAAAAGAATTGTTAAACACTGTGAGATGATGAATAATCAAATTGAACAAATGGTTTCTGTGGGGACCCGGACTAGCTGTCCGAAATACCCGATTATGCTTAACACAACGATCCCGTGATCAGTCTGTCGTTGCACATAATCCGAATTGGATACCAAAGTTTACATCCATTACAATACCGAATTAAAAGTCTTACATAAATGGTCATTTAGACCAAGTCTTACATAGGTGCCTTCATGGGCCAAACCAAAACATCAGCGGAAGCTCCGGCGTAGGCATCATATTCTAACGATAACAACCCGACAGGCAGCTGACTTGTGGAGATCCTTAGTTGGCGTAGAAGTCGCCATACTCCTGCTCGGCGTAGTGCTCCTCCTCGTAGTCTGGCTAGGTCAATAGCCAGGGACGAAACCAATATGAGTACATTTGAATGTACTCGCAAACTACCCCAACATGAGTATGCACTAGTTTTATTTTAGTTGACAACTTTTATTTAAAACATCTCTATATCTTTATTGAAAAAGGTAAGAAGAGTTTTATAACTATCTTTAAAGAAGTCATCATTTTTATCTGTTTCTCCAAAACTCCTCCTTTTTCCGACCATAGCCCGTCATGGTCCACTTTCATCCAACCACCTCATACCGATCCGTTGGTATAGGTGTAGGAAACAATCTCCACTTCATTTTTCTTTTTAAAACTCAATTCTTTTTAAAAACTTGCACATGGTCAAAGTAGGGCCTCCCAACTGTCCATATCCGAGGACTCGGCTATTCGAATAGTTTTACACTCTGCAGAGTTAGCACGCTTTTCCCACATCCATCCGGCAACTCATCGTGTCCGCCACGTCTCGCCATACAGAGTGTATGCGAAGTAAGCCGCCGACCATAGCCTGTCCTTTGCTCATGCTAGTATAGGATCCTTCCCATATGACACTTCCAACACACTTAACCCAGCCCGTCGGAATCTAAGTGTGAGGACTCATAGGTTTTGTCCGGCGGTTTATGGTGGAACCTTCAATCCTCCTCCTTATCTTTTCATAGAGTTTGAGCGAGGACCCGGGTCAGGGGTAGATCAACATACTATCCCCTCATGCATGACGGAGTCATCTCCGTCAATGAGGTATCCAGTACTAATAAGAGCAAATTATATGACTAAGCCCTTTCCCATATGTGGTGGATGTGGTCGCACAGGGTATCGGATGGTTGACGTAAGTACAAGGACACACTGTGCATTTTTCATAAACATCACCATTTTTCCACTTCTCCATTCCAACACCGACATCTCGGCATTTC
Organism: Poa pratensis; assembly: GCA_947311845.1. Lineage (NCBI taxonomy): Eukaryota > Viridiplantae > Streptophyta > Magnoliopsida > Poales > Poaceae > Poa > Poa pratensis. The sequence goes on from CAMZMU010000088.1 coordinate 16,314,802, forward strand.
ATAATCTCACAAGTAATTGCAAAGGAGTTTTGAATAAATCATATTTGTTTTTCCCATCCTATAATTTGATATAACTATCTTATATTTCTACATAAGTGGCAAAATAATTTCCATATACTTTTGAAATGGGTTTTATAAATCTTGCCTTGAGAGAGTAAAACATGTTATGAAAGTAGATGCATATGTTTGTAGTGCAAGTTCAGAGAATAGCTTGCCTTGCTCGGCAAAGTGACCTTGATCTTGATCTTCAGTTTCAACAAACTCTCCTTCCTCGATAAATCCGACAACGTTCTCGTCTAATTAATAAACAAACAATGCAAACAATCACTAATCTATACAAGCAATCATCTCAACATAACAATCATAAACATCACAAATAGCTACTGCACACATCAAACCATACAATTTGGCTTTCAAATAATTGAATTAAACATTATTTAATTACTTCTAAATTATGACAGAAACTTGTTGAACATGTTTAATTCCACAACTTGAGTTCTGTTGGTCAGAAAAATACAAACTAAAATTCTATGGAAAGCTACTGATGTGTAGAAGACAACACAATTTGATTTGGGTCAATTAGAGTTACTAAACTCCCTACAAATTTGTTTGAATCCAGTAACTTAATAATCAAGTTTTAGCTACCAATTAAGTTCTGTTGACCCTAAAATTAAATACTTTTAGGGGTAACTAAACATGGCTAAATGTGATCTAACAAAATTAGTCCTAATTCATTTGGGTTAACCATTAAACATATTTAAATGTTTGAGTGCAGAAGGGTGTTTAAACTTCAACTTAATACTAAACAAATACTACTGCACAAATAATTCTACCAAAATTAGGGAAGCTAATACAAGGCAGTACTAAGCTAAAAAATTGGTTTGGAATTATTTGTACTAACAGAGTATCAGAAACAAACAAGTTTAGAATTTAAACCTTCTGTAGTATTTTTAATAATGCTTTTTATCTATTTAATTAAATGACATGAGACCACTTGTTTTGGTTAAACAATTTCATACGCTTTCCAGAACAATTGAGTTTGATGTATTTGGATTCCTAAATCTCGAGATATTGAATTTCAAAGTTGGATCCAGTACTGATTTCATATTTCAATTTAAATAGAGAAAACCTAGTTATGGATAATGTTTAAATCTCTGATGAGTGGGGCCTACATGGCAGCGACACAGAGCGCGCGGGAAATGATTTAAAACCTGACGAGCGGGGCCCGCCCGTCAGTCTCTCTCTCTCTTTCTTTTAACCGAAGCGGTATGGCACCGTTGGATCAAGATCCAACGGCCCACGATCAACGCAACGGCGGCGACCATTTTTCAGCGGCGCTGCCGCGCCGGCGACGGCGAGGTGGATGAATCTCTCACCTAGGGGGCTCGGGAGGTCGCGGCGATGATGTAGATCGACGGCGGCGGCGTTGGGAAGCTCCTGGCTGAGTCGCACTTGCTGGGGTGGATTGGTTCGTCGGCGGCGAGGTCTCCGTCCTCCACGGCCACGGACACGGGCTCCGGCGATCTCCTGGCGACGCTCTGGTGCACGAAACAGAGGGGAACAAGGTGTGGGTGAGTGCGGTGAGCTCGGGCAACAGCGTAGAGGGGCAGAGGGGAGAATGGTGGTGTGTGGCGTTGCGGCCGTGGTCAACCTCGAGTCGCCCCTGCACGCTCTCCGGCGGTGCACAGACGAATCAGAGGGGGAAGTGAGGGAGTGGGACGGTGTGGTGCTTCCAGAGGGGTGCGGGGGTGGTTTTATAGCGCAGGGCCGGCGTATCGTGGATGGGGTGCACGAACGACGTCCATGGCGCACGGCGGAGATATTTCTTCTCGAATCCGACGCGGTGGTGCGAGGGACGTGGAGACGCGGCGTCCACCGGGTCCGGACACGTTCTAGAAGCTCTGGCTCGAGTGGTGCGTGTCGAGGTGCAGAGAGGTGCGCGAATTTGGGCCGGCTTCGCCGCGGCTGCCACGGCGGAGCTGGGGTGGATTCGAGGTGAGGGAGGGCTTGAGTGCTCTCCTCTGCGGCGCCGCGGCTGCAGAGGCACGGGAGCGAGGGAGAGCGCGGCCAGGGGGGCCTGGGGAGCGCGGGAACGGCGGGGACGGTCATGGCGAAACGGCGATGCGTCGGGGCGAGGGAGAGAGGTGGACGACGACGTTTTTGCAGAAAGCCCCCTGCCTCCTCTCTGCTTCTTTTTCCTGTTATTTCCATTTCAGTCCAGCAGCCTTTTCTACAATTTATTTGAGGCACTTAAACATTTTAGAAAAATTTGCAAATATTTGTGGGGCTTCCCATAATATGTAGAAGCTCCACAAAATTTGGCTTTGCAAAATAAAATGTTTTGAATCATTTTCTTTCATAGGGTTTTAATTATGCATTTTGTTTTATTTCAATTGTTTTTATTTTTGAATTTTAAAATAGGTGTAAAATATTATTTGGAAGAGATAAGTGATAAGATGTAAATGAGAGGTTTCATATACCATTCCTCTGAATTTTGTTTGAACAATTTTGAGTTTCTTATTTGTCACTTTTATTTTTCTTGTTTCACTTTTGCTTTTGTATTTCCTTTTTATAATTCAAGCAAACAAGCAACACAAGCAACAAGAATTAATTACCACAAGCAACAATTTATAAACAACACATAATAATCAACAAAAGTTTTTGTTGGCTCTCATTTTTGGAATAATATACTGATAATATTTTTGGGATGTTACAGATCCTTCCCCCCTTAAAATAAATCTCGTCCCGAGATTTGCTAGGCTTAGGTACTAAAGAGGTCTGGGAATTCGCTCCGAAGATAATCTTCGCGTTCCCAAGTTGCTTCTTCTTCAGAGTGGTTAGTCCACTGGACTTTGTAAAACTTGATCGCACGCCTCGGGTAACACGAACATCTTCTTCGAGAATCTTGAGAGGTCTCTCACGATAGTCAGGTCTTGGTTCAGGTCGATGGAGAGGTGGTCGATGTTTTTGAAAACATCAGGCTGGTCAGGAACTTCAAGACACTTCCGGAGCAAGGAAATGTGGAAGACATCATGATAATCTCCTAACTCCTGGGGCAATTCCAGCTGATAGGATACTTCTCCTCGACGAGCAATGACTTGAAGGGTCCAATATACCTTGGCGCTAATTTTCCTTTGACATGGAAACGCTGCATTCCTTTAAGGGGTGTCACTCGGAGATAAACATAATCTCCGACGTTGAAGGTGAGGTCACGGCGCTTGGTGTCAGCGTAACTCTTCTGACGGGATTGGGCAGTTTTGAGGCGTTCACGAATAAGCTGAACTTGCTCTTCAGCTTCACGGAGGGTATCTGGTCCGAACAATTTGCTTTCTCCGGTATCGGACCAATTCAGGGGTGTACGACACTTCTTGCCGTAAAGGGCTTCAAAAGGGGCCATTTGCAGACTGGACTGATAACTGTTGTTGTACGAGAACTCTGCAAACGGAAGACAATCTTCCCACTTGGAACCATAGGATAGAACACATGCGCGAAGCATGTCCTCCAATATCTGGTTCACTCGCTCAGTTTGGCCATCGGTCTGGGGATGATAAGCTGTGCTAAATGCTAACTTGGTTCCGAGGGCTTCATGAAGGGATTTCCAGAATCTTGAGGTGAATTGCGTGCCTCTATCAGATACAATCTTCTTAGGCACACCATGCAGGCTCACTATTCTGGAAATATACAAGTCTGCCAATTGATGTCCCGATAGTGGTGTTGACAGGAATGAAATGGGCAACCTTGGTCAGTCGATCAACGATGACCCAGATTGAATCATGGCCTCGGTTGGATCTTGGAAGTCCGGTAATAAAATCCATTCCAATCTCATCCCACTTCCACTCGGGAATTTTCAAAGGTTGAAGCAATCCAGCGGGTCGCTGATGTTCAGCCTTAACTCGCTGGCAGATGTCACACTTGGCTACGAAAGAACCAATCTCTCGCTTCATTCCATGCCACCAAAATCTTTCTCGAAGGTCTTGGTACATTTTGGTTCCGCCGGGGTGGATTGAATAAGGGGTCTCATGGGCCTCCTTCAGGATTAACTCCTTAAGTTCCGTGACATTGGGCACACAGATACGGTCATTGAATTTCAGCACTCCTTCAGCATCTTCGGTAAAACCGGGTGCTTTGCCGAGGGAAATCTTCTTCCTAATTCCTTCAATGCTTTCATGACCTTTTTGGGCTTCTTTGATTTGATCCATCAGGGTTGGGGTTAACTCTAAATTGGCGAGATAACCATGGCTAACAAGTTCTAGTCCAAAATCTTGAACTCTTTGAACAAGGCTGGCTGTTCGGCTTGGATCAGGGCATTCAGGGTGCAAGGTTTGCGACTAAGGGCATCGGCAACTACATTAGCCTTTCCAGGGTGATAATGGATTCCAATATCATAATCCTTGATTAATTCCATCCATCTCCTCTGTCGCAGGTTCAGATCTTTCTGGGTGAAAATATACTTCAAGCTTTTGTGATCTGTATAGACCTCGCAGCGATGTCCCGCAAGATAGGGACGCCACGTTTTGAGAGCAAGAACAACAGCAGCTAACTCCAGGTCATGGGTTGGGTAATTCTCTTCATGCGGTCGCAACTGCCGGGACAGATACGACACAACTTTGCCTTCTTGCATCAGAACGCAACCAAGTCCGAGGCGTGATGCATCGCAATACACGTCGAAACTCTGGTGACGTCTGGCATAATCAATTGGGGCTGAGGTTAGTCTCTTCTTCAGTTCTTGGAAACTATCCTCACACTTCTGAGTCCATTCAAATTTCTTGTCCTTCTTCAACAGTTGGGTCATGGGTTTGGCTATACTGGAAAATCCTTCAACGAACTTGCGGTAATAACCGCGAGTCCGAGAAAGCTTCGGATTTCAGTCACACTGGTTGGGGATAACCAGTCAACAATGGCTTGGATCTTCTCTGGGTCACAGAAATTCCTCCGGCAGATACAACATGTCCGAGAAATGCCACTTCACTGAGCCAAAACTCACACTTGCTAAGCTTGGCATACAGCTGGTGCTCTCGGAGAGTCTCCAAAACTAGACGCAGGTGTTCAGCATGCTCTTCTTCGGTCTTGGAATAAATAAGGATGTCATCAAGGAAAACTACCACGAACTTGTCGAGGTATTCCATGAAAATCTTGTTCATGAGATTCATGAAATAGGCTGGGGCATTGGTCAGACCAAAGACATCACGGTGTATTCAAACAAACCGTAACGAGTGGTGAAGGCGGTCTTGGGAATGTCTGTCTCTCGGATCTTCAACTGATGGTATCCTGTCCGAAGATCGATCTTGGAAAAGACTCGGGCTCCGTTCATTTGATCGAACAGATCCTCGATCTTGGGAAGAGGGTACTTGTTTTTAATGGTCACGTCATTCAGCTTGCGATAATCCACACACAGGCGTGTGGTACCGTCTCTCTTGTCCACAAAAATAATGGGTGATCCCCAAGGTGAAGCGCTTGGGCGAACAAGTCCTTTGCTGAGCATATCTGCCAACTGCTTCTTCAACTCAACCAGTTCTTCCGGATTCATCCGATAAGGTCTTTGGGATATAGGGGCGGTTCCTGGGATAAGCTCAATTATGAACTCAATTTCCCGGTCTGGCGGCATACCAGGCAATTCTTCAGGGAAAACATCCTTGAACAGGTGAACAACACGGATCTCATCTAGGGCAGGTCGAGCTATGCTCTCATGGCAGCCTGGGTGAGATTGACTAGTTTCAGACACATACTCCACTTCTACTTCTTTGTCGGTGGTGATGGATACAGCTCTTCTGGCACAGTCAATTCGACCATGGTACTTGGCTAACCAATTCATACCGAGTATAACATCGATGCCTTGGGTTCCCAGAACAATTAAGTTAACTGGAAACTTTTCTCCTTTGATCTCAAGGGGTACATCGGAGCAAAACATCTTGGTCTCTACGGTGGATTCTGGGATTTGGATGACCATGGGTTTGGGTAAGAGGCTCTCGACTAAACCTCCCTTAGCAACAAATTCTTGGGTAACAAATGAATGGGTAGCACCAGAATCAAACAGAACAGTTGCAGGTACTGAGTTGACAAGGAACGTACCCAGCACAACATCCGGCGCATCCTGAGCTTCTTCAGCATTGATGTGGTGCAGACGACCCTTGGCAACAGCAGCATTTCCGCGGGGTGCGGCATTCTTGCCATTTCCATTTCCATTGCGGCCTTGACCATTGTTCGTGCCGGCGCATTGGGGCGCTGAACATTCCTCTTGGGATTGGGACATTCTCTGGAGTAGTGACCCTTGTTGCCGCATTCAAAGCAGACAACATTGGTATTGCGGGTGAAGTTGTTGAAGTTTCCTCCGGGACGGTTATTGTCATTGGGGCGGTTGAAGTTGTTTGGGCGGTTAGGGTAATTGGGGCGTGGAGCTTGGGGTGGACGATAAGCAGGCCTGGGGTTTTGCTGAAAGATACGAGGCTTCTGGCTGCTCGAACCTTCCTGAGCATTCATCCTCCTCTTGCGACCTTCATACATAGACTTGCGCTTGGTCTCCAGCTGGATGGCTTTGTCCACAAGTGACTCCAGATCACGGAAGTCATGGATAACCAGAGCACACTGCAGTTCATCATGAAGTCCACTCATGAAACGCTCCATCTTCTTCTCTTCTTTGTCGGTGTCATCAGGAGCATACCGAGATAAGTCGGTAAACTCATCCAGATAACCGACCACATCTTTACTTCCCTGCCTCAGCTGCGGAACTCATCCTTCTTCCTCTCAATAAGTCCGCTGGGAATATGCTTCTTGCGGAACTTCTCCTGGAACTCAGCCCAGTTGATAACATGACCAGCTTGCTGGAGAGCCTTGGTAGTTTCCCACCAAGCTCTTGCAGGTCCAGCGAGATAGTGGGTTGCATACAACACTTTCTCATTTCTCCCACAGCAGCAACTTCCAGATTGTTGTCGATGGTGCGAAGCCAATCATCGGCCTCCAGTGGGTGAAGTCCCTTGGAGTAGGTGGGTGGGTTGGTTTCTGGAAATCGCCTAAGGTGGATCGCTGGTTTCCATCGCCATTGCCATTACCACCATTGTTGTTGTTGTTGTTATTGTTGTTGTTGTTATAAGCGGCTGCGAGTTGCTGTAGGGCAACGAGATGAGCTGGCGCTCTTGCCGGGCATTTCACGTTCCTCCATGATAAGCGCGAGAAGTTGGGCGGGGGTTGGGTCCGGTGGTGGTGGTGCTGATCCTGATCCTTCCGCATTGCTGCGACGGGGCGGCATCCTGAAGCACACCGGGTATAAGAGGCAAGGCAAGAAAAGTTCGACTAAGGGAAAAGACGATCTCGCAAGTGGTTGATTAATTTAAGGATTTATGAAAATATTTCACACAGATCAAACAAGACAAACATACTTATATATTACCAACATCACATCAAGGAGTTCACATCAAGCTTACAACATCACCTACATCTAAGATACATAACATCTGGTTTCCAAAAGAACCACTACTTCGACTCGACTAGCGATAGGGGGTCAACCTAATCCTGCGGTAGTGATCAAGTCACTCGCCTACTGAGGTGGAACCTCCAGCTCTAACACGTCAGCATCTGACTGGTAGGGTGGCTCCTCGGGATCCTCCTCCTCCTCGAGAACTGCATCGAGTGGCTCCTCCTCGTCCTCGAGTATGCCTCGAGTGGCTCCTCCTCCTCGTCAACTAACTCCTCCTCATCATCCTCCTCCTCACAATCCATCTCCTCCACGAAGTCATCATCGTCACTGAGGAAAGCGTTGTTCTCCTTGCGGAGATCCTCGCCCTCCTCCTCCATCTCATCAGTATGGTGCTCTAGCTCCTCGATCACTGGTCCTGCTCTGCCACCTTCTTGCGGAGCTTCACGACGGTCCTCCTCAGCTGGGCCCTCTTCGTGAGAAGAGCGACCTTCTCCTCCAGCAGCTTCTCCTCATTCTCGCGAATCTCAACAAGCGAGATGCGATCAAAGTGAAGCTGAACCTTAGTGCGCATCAGATCATCCTGGGTGTAGTGAAGTAAGAGCTCCATGTCCAGGATGTAGCTCCCAAACATCGGGTGGTAAGGGTAGGAGTAGGGTGTCCGTCGCTGTTGCGCCTCCCGTAGAACCGGAAACGGGAGTTTGCCAACTCCGTCTTGTGCTCCTCACAAAGTCGGGCTAGCAACCTCTGTGCGGCAGTACAGAGACCGTCAACCCAGATAGAGGCCTTGGTGGTGAAGATGATCGTCCTGGAACTGGGGACTTGATGTTCCTGCGAACTGATGACTCGATGAGCCAACTCAGTCTCCCACTCCGTGAACGTCAACCTGAGCTCCTTTGAACTCTGGAGCGGGGCGACCTAGCAGCTTGCTCAACTCGAACAAGTCCCTCTCGAACGTCAGCTTGCTGTCCTTCTCAAGCTGAACGAACTCAGTCCAATGGAGTGCCATCTACAATTTTTAACAAAATTTTAAGTTAGTTAGGTGACAAGTGTATCAAAATTTTAAATGTAGTGAGGCAACAAGTGAGTCAAATTTTTAAGCTTAATGAGAAGTGTGCAAAATTTTAAGGATACAGGAAAATGTATATTTAATGAGAGTAAAATTTTGCATAAGTAAGAGGATTGGAGATAAGCAGTTTTCGAAAATACTTCACTCTTTCTTTTTAGAAATTAATCTTTTTGTAACATTTGTCTAACGACCATGCTAACTAAGGTTTCCTAAAGTCAGGATGGCTCTGATACCAAGTCTGTGGGGACCCCGGACTAGCTGTCCGAAATACCCGATTATGCTTAACACAACGATCCCGTGATCAGTCTGTCGTTGCACATAATCCGAATTGGATACCAAAGTTTACATCCATTACAATACCGAATTAAAAGTCTTACATAAATGGTCATTTAGACCAAGTCTTACATAGGTGCCTTCATGGGCCAAACCAAAATATCAGCGGAAGCTACGGCGTAGTAGACATCATATTCTAACGATGACAACCCGACAGGCAGCTGACTTGTGGAGATCCTTAGTTGGCGTAGAAGTCGCCATACTCCTGCTCGGCGTAGTGCTCCTCCTCGTAGTCTGGCTAGGTCAATAGCCAGGGACGAAACCAATATGAGTACATTTGAATGTACTCGCAAACTACCCCAACATGAGTATGCACTAGTTTTATTTTAGTTGACAACTTTTATTTAAAACATCTCTATATCTTTATTGAAAAAGGTAAGAAGAGTTTTATAACTATCTTTAAAGAAGTCACCATTTTTATCTGTTTCTCCAAAACTCCTCCTTTTTCCGACCATAGCCCGTCATGGTCCACTTTCATCCAACCACCTCATACCGATCCGTTGGTATAGGTGTAGGAAACATCTCCACTTCATTTTCTTTTTAAAACTCAATTCTTTTAAAAACTTGCACATGGTCAAAGTAGGGCCTCCCAACTGTCCATATCCGAGGACTCGGCTATTCGAATAGTTTTACACTCTGCAGAGTTAGCACGCTTTTCCCACATCCATCCGGCAACTCATCGTGTCCGCCACGTCTCGCCATACAGGTGTATGCGAAGTAAGCCGCCGACCATAGCCTGTCCTTTGCTCATGCTAGTATAGGATCCTTCCCATATGACACTTCCAACACACTTAACCCAGCCCGTCGGAATCTAAGTGTGAGGACTCATAGGTTTTGTCCGGCGGTTTATGGTGGAACCTTCAATCCTCCTCCTTATCTTTTCATAGAGTTTGAGCGAGGACCCGGGTCAGGGGTAGATCAACATACTATCCCCTCATGCATGACGGAGTCATCTCCGTCGATGAGGTATCCAGTACTAATAAGAGCAAATTATATGACTAAGCCCTTTCCCATATGTGGTGGATGTGGTCGCACAGGGTATCGGATGGTTGACGTAAGTACAAGGACACACTGTGCATTTTTCATAAACATCACCATTTTTCCACTTCTCCATTCCAACACCGACATCTCGGCATTTCATAATCTCACAAGTAATTGCAAAGGAGTTTTGAATAAATCATATTTGTTTTTCCCATCCTATAATTTGATATAACTATCTTATATTTCTACATAAGTGGCAAAATAATTTCCATATACTTTTGAAATGGGTTTTATAAATCTTGCCTTGAGAGTAAAACATGTTATGAAAGTAGATGCATATGTTTGTAGTGCAAGCTCAGAGAATAGCTTGCCTTGCTCGGCAAAGTGACCTTGATCTTGTTCTTCAGTTTCAACAAACTCTCCTTCCTCGATAAATCCGACAACGTTCTCGTCTAATTAATAAACAAACAATGCAAACAATCACTAATCTATACAAGCAATCATCTCAACATAACAATCATAAACATCACAAATAGCTACTGCACACATCAAACCATACAATTTGGTTTCAAATAATTGAATTAAACATTATTTAATTACTTCTAAATTATGGCAGAAACTTGTTGAACATGTTTAATTCCACAACTTGAGTTCTGTTGGTCACAAAAATACAAACTAAAATTCTATGGAAAGCTACTGATGTGTAGAAGACAACACAATTTGATTTGGTCAATTGGAGTTACTAAACTCCCTACACATTTGTTTGAATCCAGTAACTTAATAATCAAGTTTTAGCTACCAATTAAGTTCTGTTGACCCTAAAATTAAATCCTTTTAGGGGTAACTAAACATGGCTAAATGTGATCTAACAAAATTGGTCCTAATTCATTTGGGTTAACCATTAAACATATTTAAATGTTTGAGTGCAGAAGGGTGTTTAAACTTCAACTTAATACTAAACAAATACTACTGCACAAATAATTCTACCAAAATTAGGGAAGCTAATACAATCAGTACTAAGCTAACAAAATTGGTTTGGAATTATTTGGACTAACAGAGTATCAGAAACAAACAAGTTTAGAATTTAAACCTTCTGTAGTATTTTTAATAATGCTTTTTATCTATTTAATTAAATGACATGAGACCACTTGTGTTGGTTAAACAATTTCATAAGCTTTCCAGAACAATTGAGTTTGATTTATTTGGATTCCTAAATCTCGAGATATTGAATTTCAAAGTTGGATCCAGTACTGATTTCATATTTCAATAAATAGAGAAAACCTAGTTATGGATAATGTTTAAATCTCTGACGAGTGGGGCCTACATGGCAGCGACACAGAGCGCGCGGGAAATGATTTAAAACCTGACGAGCGGGGCCCGCCCATCAGTCTCTCTCTCTCTCTTTTTCTTTTAACCGAAGCGGTATGGCACCGTTGGATCAAGATCCAACGGCCCACGATCAACGCAACGGCGGCGACCATTTTTCAGCGGCGCTGCCGCGCCGGCGACGGCGAGGTGGATGTATCTCTCACCTAGGGGGCTAGGGAGGTCGCGGCGATGATGCAGATCGACGGCGGCGGCGTTGGGGAAGCTCCTGGCTGAGTCGCACTTGCTGGGGTGGATTGGTTCGTCGGCGGCAAGGTCTCCGTCCTCCACGGCCACGGACACGGGCTCCGGCGATCTCCTGGCGACGCTCTGGTGCACGAAACAGAGGGGAACAAGGTGTGGGTGAGTGTGGTGAGCTCGGGCAACAGCGTAGAGGGGTCAGAGGGGAGAATGGTGGTGTGTGGCGTTGCGGCCGTGGTCAACCTCGGCGCGGCAGGGGCGACGGCCGTGCATGCTCTCCGGCGGTGCACAGACGAATCTAGAGGGGGAAGTGAGGGAGTGGGACGGTGTGGTGCTTCCAGAGGGATGCGGGGGTGGTTTTATAGCGCAGGGCCAGCGTATCGTGGACGGGGTGCACGAACGACGTCCATGGCGCACGGCGGAGATATTTCTTCTCGAATCCGACGCGGTGGTGCGAGGGACGTGGAGACGCGGCGTCCACCGGGGTCCGGACACGTTCTAGAAGCTCTGGCTCGAGTGGTGCGTGTCAAGGTGCAGAGAGGTGCGCGAATTTGGGCCGGCTTCGCCGCGGCTGCCACGGCGGAGCTGGGGTGGATTCGAGGTGAGGGAGGGCTTGAGTGCTCTCCTCTGCGGCGCCGCGGCTGCATAGGCACGGGAGCGAGGGAGAGCGCGGCCAGGGGGGCCTGGGGAGCGCGGGAATGGCGGGGAGCGGTCACGGCGACACGGCGATGCGTCGGGGCGAGGGAGAGAGGTGGACGACGACGTTTTTGCAGAAAGCCCCCTGCCTCCTCTCTGTTTCTTTTTCCTGTTATTTCCATTTCAGTCCAGCAGCCTTTTCTACAATTTATTTGAGGCACTTAAACATTTTAGAAAAATTTGCAAATATTTGTGGGGCTTCCCCATAATATGTAGAAGCTCCACAAAATTTGGCTTTGCAAAATAAAATGTTTTGAATCATTTTCTTTCATAGGGTTTTAATTATTGCATTTTGTTTTATTTCAATTGTTTTTATTTTTGAATTTTAAAATAGGTGTAAAATATTATTTGGAAGAGATAAGTGATAAGGATGTAAATGAGAGGTTTCATATACCATTCCTCTGAATTTTGTTTGAAACAATTTTGAGTTTCTTATTTGTCACTTTAATTTTTCTTGTTTCACTTTTGCTTTTGTTTTCCTTTTTATCAATTCAAGCAAACAAGCAACACAAGCAACAAGAATTAATTACCACAAGCAACAATTTATAAACAACACATAATAATCAACAAAAGTTTTTGTTGGCTCTCATTTTTGGAATAATATTACTAATAATATTTTTGGGATGTTACAGTTTCTCTTCAAAATCAATTGTATGAAAGTCTTATGGTGAAGAAACAGGTTTGTGGAGTTAACACTAGGGGAGGCGCAAGTACTCAGGATCCTGATTTTCTGAAGGCCATCCCAAGAGAAAAGAACAAGAAGCTCTCAAGAAGAAATCTGCTGCAGGAAAATCTCCCAATGAAAACAAGGACATTGATGACTCTGAAGAGCAAGATAAGGATATTTCTATTTCTGATGCTGAGACTGAAGATAACAATAATGAAGAAGAAGAATCACCTTCACCTGAAGAAGAGCCACAAGAGGATGAAAATATTGAAGAACCTGAACCTAATGATAAAGAAGATCCTCCACCATCTAATGAGAAGAATAAAAGAAGAGCCATCCTAATCCACAAAGAGGTAAAGATAGGGATCCGTGGGTACAAAAACCCATACCATATCCCCAAGAGGTAATAAAAACTTTGGATGATGCTAGATTTGAGAAATTCTTTGAGTTGATTAAGTCTTTGTGTTTGCAAATTCCTCTTGTTGATGCTATTAAAATCCCTCCATATTCCAAATACATGAAAGACATTGTGACTAATAAAAGAAAGATTCCTACTGATGCAATAACTGCTATGCTTGCTGAATATTCCTTTAAAGGGAAAATGCCTGAAAAACGTGGTGATCCTGGTATTCCAACTATTCCTTGTCATATTAAAGAAACTTATGTGAAATATGCTCTATGTGACTTAGGAGCTGGTGTTAGTGTTATGCCTTTTTCTTTATATAAGAAACTTAACCTAAACAAATTGGTTCCAACTGAAGTATCATTACAAATGGCTGATAAATCAACTGCTGTGCCTATAGGAATATGTGAGGATGTCCCTATCTCTATTGCTAATGTGTTAATCCCTACAGACTTTGTTGTGCTAGAAATGCCTGAAGATGATAATTTGTCTATTATTCTTGGAAGACCTTTTTAAACACTGCAGGGGCTGTTATAAATTGCACTGAGAGCAAGGTAACATTCAATGTCAAGGGAAATGAGCACACTATCTATTTTCCTAAGAAGAAATCTGTTACTATGGTAAGCCAGAGTGTGAACTCCATTAAAAGGAATACTCTTATAATAGGAAGTTTTGAAATTCCATTACCACCTCCTGAACCAAAATATGCTATCATGATGGTTGGAACTATTCCAATCAAATATGAGGTGACTTGAAATTGCTCAGAAAACATATAAAATAAAGAATCATGTATTATATCTTTTGCATATTATTAATGAGACTTGATCAACCTCATTACTAATATGAAAATGATGCAAACTTGATTCCCATAAAAATTGCTTTGAATGTTTGATTTTATTTATTCTAGAATTTTTAGATTATTTGCATGAGCATAATTATTTCAAAGTGCAGAAATTCCAGAAATGTAGTTTGAAAAATTCTGTTCAGAAAATTTTCTCGAAAAATTCCAGAAAAATTTGGAGGTAAGTTATTTTACAGAGGAACTAACAGCCAAAAGGGAGACACCAGAGGGCCACCAGGGCCCAAAAGGGGTGTCCCACGCGGCCACAGTACCTGGCCGCGTGGGACCCACTATTTTGGCCCACAGAGGGGGTTAGGTGAGTATCCAGTGCCCATCTCCTTCCCCTCGACAGGAAACCAGCCCCAGGTATTTTTCCCAAATTTTCTCGAGCTCTCTTCCTGCTATCCTTGGATCTCCAAGTTTAGGGCAGATTTTTCAAATCTGTTTGGTGGGATTGCTCATTGGTATGTGACTCCTCCACTCATCCAATTACTTTTTGTTCTTATGCCTCATGCATGAAGTATTTTGCTGCACTAGGTGTCACCCTTTTATGCTTAGGAAATCCATAGATTCAAGTTTTCTAGTTGATATTGATGCATGATATTGATGTGGAGACTATTTATGGATGGCTTAATGTTGTTTTAAGGTGTTACATCTTGATTTTTGTTGAATATTGTTTTTGGGCAGCAAGGTATCATGTTTAGCAAGGGCAAAGCTTTGGTTGGGATGAGCTCAAGACCAAAAGAAGAGCATGCAAAGTCTCCCTCAATTATGATGACGACCACCTGTGGGAGGATGATGCATTCTTTGTAGGGGAGAAGCTGAAAATACATACAACAAGATGGCAAGATCCCTATGTTCTTGAGCAGTGGGGGATCAAAGAGGACTTCGACACCTTCGTCACTACAACTGGTTTGCTTAGGTTCTCCCAGAACCCCCAAGATACATATGAAGAACTTCGCGGGAATTCCTCTCTACCTTCAGATTTGAGGGCCCGGAGCCCCAAAAGCACAGGAAGAGAAGTAAGGCACCCCTCTTACCTTTGTTTGCAAATTTACTATGAGAGGTGAGCGCCTTGTTATGTCTCTAGGGAATTTTGCAATGCTATTGGTGTAGAAAATTCAGGGAGTTGGAGTGAAACTCGTGCTGATACCAACCATGAGCTTGTTGAGTTTTGGCACCTATATCTGTAAACTCTCGTGATAGATTAAATAGGGGTAAATTTACTCATATACAGCACCCAAGTTTGAGATATTTTGCGTTGTTTCTTGCAAGAGGATTTCTTGCTAGGGATAACAATTCTGCTTGCACTGGACCAATGGTTTATCTACTAAAATGTGCAAAAGAAAATACACCGTGTGAATATAACTTGGGAGTCATACTTGCTAGATCTTTGCATCTGCTGTGAGTAGAAATATTACTGATCAAACTCCTATTTATGCTGGTGCTATTGCTACTATGGTGTACAATTACATTAAAAACGAGAGAGGATATGGTGATAACATGGGTACTCTAGTGCAAGAGTCCAAATTACTTGATTTTGCTTTGACTACTCGCATGGATATAAGTACGTTGTATGGGGGACATTATCTGTATAACTATTTGAGCACTAGTGGGCAGCGAGTGTCCATTAGGCTCCCCCGTACTGATCTTTTTGACAGGAGTACCGGAAAATGGATAGTGGAAGAGGCGCCGCCTCAGGAGGAGCCACAAGCTCCAGAGACACAGGGGTACATGCCTCAGGCGGAGCCCCTGTACCCAAGCATGCAAGGCTACCCATATAGTTACTACCCTGGAAGTGGAAGTGGATACGGCAACTACCCAGGATACTAGCTTGATCGCAAGCTTGGGGGAGTACCTCTCTTACTCTCCATTCATTGTTTTATATCACCGTTATATTGCTATGATAAGTTTCTTGAAAACACAAAAACACAAAAAGATTTTATTTGTTTCTTTTACTTCTGGTTGTTTGTTTTTTGTTTCTTAGAACGAAAAATAACAAAAACATTTTCGTTTTCTTGAAACAAACGCAAAAACGGAGGTGCAGAAATTGCTGAAATCTGCTCGCTGTTTTATTTTTCATTTTTTCTCTGTAACTCCGATTGAGCTGAAATTTTAACCACTGCTGCAACACATCATAACCTTCACACACGTAAAATATGAGATTTTTCTGAGGTGTCTAGGTAGGGTAAAAACAGTACTGTATGCAGTGACATTTTCTGGCAGATTTGAGTTTTTATTGTGCAGTTCAAGTTGGGAGAGGAGAACAACGATGATGAGTTGAGGGTGCATGAAGTGGATGAAAGGTATGACACCTTTGCCGTGTTTATGTGGACTCTTTAATAACAGCAAGTGAGCACATCATAGTTTCTTCAACATCTAGAGAAATGGTAGCAAATGTTTATCTTCTCCATGTTCTAGTATGTTATATGATGATGCAAGTGAAATTTTATTTGTGACAATACTTGGTTGTGGATTGAATAATTGTAGCTCTAAACAAAGGTCTACGCATCCCATTGTGCTTACTAAACTTGCCAACCAATAGAAAGTAAAATAATCTTTCAAATAATAAACATGAAGTTGTATGCTTGACAGGTTTAGTGGTTGGGAGTTAGCTGAAATGTGCTGACACATGTAAAGCTTTCAACATTGCACTAAAATATATTCAGTTGATATCATGTACTTTTGTTTATGGATGCTTATCATGTGCGAAATGAAAGCGGAAACTTAGCAAGTTTGATGAGTAAGAATAATTGGCTAGAGAGACGCCTGGGCCGCCAACTTAAGCCATGCATCATTCATGGTGGAAATTTACAGCGCACCATGGTGGACATTCAGTGATGCACTTCATAATAAAAAGCTATGCAAATGGTAAATAAAAGAGTGCTGAGATTGTTCATTGTCTGTTTGTCTTGTTGTTTGGACATGGGCTTGTCCATGTCCTGGGACAAGAGGTACCCCAGTTGACGCTCTTGATGACGCTTTTATTACTTGCAATGACTGAAAATTTCGAACTTGCTTAGTGACCCAAGTTGAGTAGCCATGGTGTAGGTACTCGTATTCACGGGGCATGAGGTTTTCAACCATTAGTCGGTCAAGCATATGAGTCATGTCAGTAATATCAAATGGTTTGCTAAAACTAAGAGCAAGGTTGTAAGCACAATGATTTCACCAGTAACAAAAGAAAGAATCAAAAGACCCAAAAGTCTTGTCATGATTCAATCATTAGCGATGCAAGAACCTTTGTTTATTTCTACAGTTGAGCAAACTCATCCAAGTATTGACTCTACATAATATCTCTCTTGCAACAAATATAAATGCTTTAACATTGATTAGATATACCTTTGCTAACATCTTATCATTTGTTGTTGAAGCTATGCTTTGAATGCTTGTTGATATTAAATTGTGTTACATATGCAATGCAAAGTTCTTGTCAAAGTCTTTTATCGCTTCTGCACTACGTTTGAGTTGTTCGAGGACAAACAACGAGCTAAGCTTGGGGGAGCTGATGCATCCAAAATGCATCTACTTTTCCAAGCACTTTGCTCATGATTTGCTCCGGAATCTTCCCATATTTGAATAAAACTGCTGAATCTGATGCTGTTTTTAGCAAAGTCTCTTTTCTGGCTATTTCTGCAGGAAATAAAATCGGGGAAAATTACCACGTCAATTTTTATGGAAAAGAAGGACAATGGACAAAAGATGGACACGAGGAAGCGCTCGAGGGCCAAATGGGTGGGTCCCACGCGGCCCCTGTACCTGGCCGCGTGGGCCCAGCCCAAATGGGCCTCGGGCGCCGCCTCGCCTTCGGTCTTCGACGTACCCCCTCATATATACGAAAAAGTGCTTGCCCTAGGAGGAGAGGAGCTTTCGCGAAACAGAACGCCGCCACCATCACGATCTTCGTTTCGGGGACAGATTGATCCAGGATTTCTCCTCCGGTGGAGGGATCCGGAGACCGTCTTCACCGCCATCTTCACCGCCTTCATCTCCATCGACCATGAGCTCCCTCTCCATCACCATGTGTGAGTAGTCCGCTGTAGGCATGTGAGGTGGATGGGGATTGGATGAGATTGATCATGTAATGCTACCCGTTGTTCGGGATTTAGGGTTTTATCTTGAGGATACTTTTGTATTGTGTTGATGCACTCTTGCTATGTTTAATGCTTGCTACTAGGGCCCGAGTGGCATGATTTCAGTACTGAACTTATATTGCCCCATCATATATTTGAGTTTGGTATTTATCTGCAAAGTGTATCACCTGCTATTATGTTGAACCTGCGAACCCTAAACGTGACATATAGGGAAAACAAGGGGGAGATGTTTAGTTTGAGGATTCTATGTGTTCATGAAGTGTTAATGCATTGTTCCGGTCTATTCGAAAGGGTAGACCTTAATTACCTGTAGTTCAAGTTGGCCCCGGTGAAATGGGCAGGTTGGACAATAGATGTTGTGCAAATTCTCTTGGTTAGTACGCACAACTAAATATGGAACACATACCTACATATATCGGAGTTAGAGATAGGTCCCATTGTTATTTGTTTCTTATTATATGATCAATCTCATTCTTGCAACACCCCGCTATCACCTCATGCCTACGTTTTGAATCTCTGAGTTACACTTTCACTTTTCCGGTGAAAACTGGGAAACACTTGTTCACTGCTACTGTTCTGCTTGTTACTTGAATCAGCGATGCATATCATGATTATGCATAATAGCAAGCTGCTAGATTTTTCAGTAGTCCTTATCAGGATTTCTTTGCTATTTTCAGAACTCGGGGTTTTACCGCAAACCCTAAAATCCCGAAGAGTTGAACGGCCATTTCTACCACAGGCAAGTTCATTCTTGCATATCCTTATTGAACTATTTTATAAAAACTATTTTTTAAAAAAACGTATTATTATCATTGCATTGAAAAAGAAAAACTATTTTCGAATGATGTGAATTGCTATATATATATTGTTTGGCTGGCAATGGAACCACGGATTGATGTTGTGGTGGAGGTTCCATTGTACGGGAAAGTATATACCTAGGATTAATTACCAATGTCACAGTGATCCTTGCGCCGTATTGAAGCGTTTACCATGAGATCTGCTATGGACGGTAAAAGTCAGCCATATCTTCTCTCGTTCACATATCCTCGGCAGGCTATTACCTGGTTGTGTCCGTTGCGGCGGCCAACAGCGTGGAAGCGCGTGACCTTCCCACCTGACGGGGTGACTGGAATAGAAGCTCGGGAGGGGTGCCGGGATAGCGGTCTTTGTTACCGGCCGCGCCACAAATGGGCGGATATGTGTTGTGCGGAGAGGGCGGTGATTGGCTTTGGACTCACACCTGGCCCCATACCATGGAAGTATGGACGGGCTAGCTACCCGGAAAGGCAACAAGGCTGGGTTTCTCTCATGGGTAAAGTTACGCAGCTCTGCAGAGTCAACAACAAGAAATTGTGGCTGTCACATCCTTGATCCAGGAGGGAACTACAGAACGCTGCGGGAAAGGCATCCCAAGTGTTGACTAAAGACCCGTGGAGACTGTGAGCATAGTTTTCTGAAATAAAACCTGACCTTTTGAAGAAATCTTTTCCAAAACTTGCATTATGTCAATGACCGTTGGTCATGGCAGTAGCTAGTGCATTCAAAACAAAAACTCTTTCCTATAATATTTGAACTTGCTGAGTAACGCTAGAGTTGCTCACCCTTTCCTCGTTGACCCCCTGCTTAGGTTTTGGAGCCATCAATGAGTTGCCAGTTAGCCATCACGACGTCAAGGAAATATCCAACAAGGAGTCAAGTCTACGGGTGGAGCTTGAAGGAGTCAATTGCTACTTCACCCACGGAAGAACGACGACAACAATGACAATGGTGGGGCAACAACAATATTATCAATGACATACATGACGACCACTTTGCCAATGAAGGAGACAACAACTATTGGAAGGAGGAGACAACCCTGGATAAAGATATTCCAGTTGGAATAGATTAGGGCTGTGACAACAGCAGTAGTGGATCAGGAAATAGAAATTAGAGCTGATATTCAGCTTAGTACTACGATTTGGATCTTTCTGTATTTCATTTGCAAGAGACTTGCTTCAATATAAAGGAGGGTCTCAAGATTTTGTATTGAGTAGTGTTGTAATCCTATAGTGTTACCTTGGACCGGCTATGTTTCTGTTGTACTACTCTGAGGGATGTAATATTTGCGGAGAGGTCCTTCCGTGCGTGTTACATCAACGAATTGTACACTACAACATGCAGTGGTGTGCTGGGTCACCGCAGATGGTATCAGAGCAAAACGATCTTAGGATTAAAACCCTTTTAGGAGACTTGTAGGTTGGTAAGACTATAGGAAGTTACCTTATCTAAATTATATCTTCCTACAACTATGATGGTTATTCACTTGAGAATACTACTGTTGTACTTGTATAGATTTTTCCTACTCGACTAGAGTAAATCTTCTTGACTATTCTTATATAGGTATAGTACTTATCTATCCCAATTTTTTCAACTTGGTATTACAAGTTTGAAATTATCTTCTACAAGTTAGTATCCCAAATAGATTTATATCCAAGTCAGTGTTACCTATAAGGTATCATTGATAATACCACCATATATATGTGAAGACATCTGGTGAAGTAGAACCCTATCGTAAGTTTGTGAAGACAGGAAGACGGGAGAAGTCTGATGATGGTGAAGAATCGGAGATAATCAAGTATGGTAACTATGAAGAGGATTCCAATACCCTAAAGCTTCATTTCAAAGGAGATACACCTTAGTATAGTATAGAGTCGTAAGAATATTAGGAGATGGCATAAATAATGAAGGAAGCTACAATACTACTTATGGTGTACAATCAGCAATTCCATGAAGGATCCAGATATGTCAAGAGATATTTGTTCAAGCCAAATGGAGGATTCAATTTACATGGAGTTTAGTTCTGGACGTAACTAAACCGGACCACAACTACTCTTTGAGTACTTTGTCTTAGCATTATCCCTTTGCAAATGGGCAGTTGGGGTAACTACTAAGTCAAAGAGTTGTTAGAATAGGACTATAAGGTGATATAAACCTATCTTGTAGTGTATAGCATCTAAGCCTGGGTACTTGAGATGTTTTTACTCAAAGTACTAAATATTTTACGGGCTTATGTTGCATGTTTGCTATGTGACTGCATTCGGATTTATTGGATCTTATTGGATTTTTGATTGACTAGGTTGGTACATGAAGTTAGGATTTGATGTACAATGGCATGATTGTCACATTAAGTTCTTTTCTTGATGTTGTTGATCTAGAGGTAGATAGTATTCGTGTGAGGGAGAGACGTGTTCTCAGAAGTTTGAGACAACAATGAGAGCTCATGAAGAGAAGGAAGTCAAGAAGACAAAAGTCAATAAAGCTACGAATATGGAATGTGGAGAGTGTCACGTCATATTTGGATCTGGAAACATGTTTTACCAGCGCCTGGAGGAGGAATGAAGTAAGTCCAAGTAAGAGTATCACCACAAATTGGACGAAGATCTACCGAAGATGACGCAAGAAACGCTACATGAGGAGAAATAATCAAGAAGGAAGAATATGCAATTTTTGTATATCAAGTTATGAAATCTTTCCATGGAAGTCCAAGATCAAGAAGGAAGAAGGAAAATATGGAGGATACATATGAGGTTGTCATAACTTGGTGGAAGAAGTTATTGTTGGAGCAACAAAGAGGTATTGATACTAGTTAAATGGAGTTTGAGAATGAGTTTAGCAGAACTTAGGAGTCTAAGAGTATTATAAGGATGAAGACAAAGGCGTATGAAGACTCGAAGAACATGGATATTCCCAGTTCTAATGGAATAAAGGAGAAGTTGATCATCTAATGAGAGGCATTGCTAGAGATGGAAGCGATAAAATTAACCGCCAAACCAGAGTTCGTGATTAGAACTTGGATATATATATAAGGAAAATTTGTGTTGGATATACAAACAGATTACAAGAAAGAGTGAATGAGAAAGTCATCCGAAAAATGATGATAAGTTAGAAAGGGATGACAGAAGTACTTGGATGAAAGCACGTGGAGATTTCAGAGATGACATATCAACCATGTCAAGAAGTGCAATTACATAGTCCAATGTTCAAGAGAGCATCATAACCATGGGAGAAGAATCCAATTTTGTAGGGGATTGACGACAAGTCTAGAAGGTGGACCAATTTGGATGAAGGCACCTCACCACATATGATGTCGATGTACCAAAGTCAGAGTCTATATCTCGAGCAATGGTGGAGAAAGATGTATTACCAAGAGAATTGACATCTTAGAGCTGACCACTCGGATGATGGAAGATGCAATCAAGGCGAGTTACATGGTCAAACAAGTCGCAACTGTTTGGAATTAGTCTGAAGTATCAGAAAGGAAGGAAATGATATGTGAGCTGAATTTTACATTGATGACCAACATCATATTCGAGTATGGAGTTAAGATATCATCCATTTGCACAAGTTCCTGTGTGCAATTCTTTTCTTGAGACCATCGGATAAGCCAACTGGAATTCTAGTCATAGTAGGAATCCAATTTATCGGAGGATTACTTTGGTTGTTCACAATATGGTGGACATACCACGTATTCTTCGGGAAACTGTTGGATATATAGGAATAGTTAATATCTATTTATCGGAGAACGATACTGGGTATTCACAACATGGTGGATATACCACGTGTTCTTTGTGAGACCATGAGGCACATATACAGGAAGTTTAAGCACCAAGAAGGATCACGAAGCTTGACTGAATAGAGCCAACGGAATTAAGCTCAACTTATAGAGGGTCAGAACGGAGGAAGACTTTGGGAATTCCAAGGGGGAGAGTGAACAAATGTATTGGAAAGTACTTGGCAGAAGATGACATGAAATTCAAAAGGAAGACTTTGATTGAGAGAAGACTGAATTGGTTATTAGTGCTCTAAAAGTTCTTTGGTACGGGAAATCTTTACTAGATTTTGAAGCCAAATTGAAAGTAGAGATTTGATGGATGAAAATTTTAAGGGATTTAGTGGTCATAGAAGCTAATGACTAAATGATCTAAAATAGAGTGAACAAGAGAGACCAGAGTTCATGGTTGGGGAAGTTAGATACTTATTCCCGTTGAATCTGATTGAGACCAGGATACGAGGGGGTCGATACCAGAAGGATTTCTAATCATGATTACAAGTGTGTGATGCACTTAAGGAGAAGATAGAGTAATCAAAGTTGGATAGACAAAGGTGTTTACTACATTCGGAGGAAGCAAATTACAAAGAGCAAATTATATTCTATAAGACATGTTAAGAATAGTTACCTCATATTCTCGAGCAAAAGGAGATGAGCTTTACCATCAGAAGTGAGGTCTTATTAGGCTCATGATTATAAGGAAGGGTACCACCTGGAGATCATATAAGGATGTAGAAAGGATCTTTGACAGAGGGGTATAAAGCCGGAGTAATGCAAGGATGTCTGAAATGGATAATCCAAGAGACATGAAAAGGCAGTAAAATCATTGGAATCCAGTGGAGAAGCGACGAAAGTCGACAAATGGATAGTATGGATCCATGGAGGATGGACATAAGGATTTTGGACAAGGGATCACCTAAATATACGTCCACGTCAGAAAGGAATTTGAGAGAATCAATATCTGCAAAAGTTCTTGCTACCTTACTCTATGCGAGAGAATCAAAACTTCGGGATGAAGTTTAGTTTAAGGGGGAGAGGATGTAATACCCCATAGTTTAGAGAGTCGGAAGGATAGAAATAGAATTTGTGCATTTGCATGGCATGCATCTAAAACACGGGAAATTTTGGCGCGTTAAATTAAATAGTGCAAAGTGATCGATGTTTCTCTCGACTCGATGAGTTAGGGTTTAGATCATCGTGCTGAGTGCGATAAACTTCGACATGATCTTTATAACTAACTAGAAACTAACAGTATCTGTCGAGGCACTCCAGAATTGGACATGACCTTTACTACTTATCGACACTTCTGAACACAATAAGATAATATGACAAGTATAATTCAAGTAGAACATCAATACAAATATACAACAATATTTAATATCTATGATCATCTCAATACATCATCTCAAATTATTATCCATCATAGTATCTTATACACATTATATCATCTCATCTTATCTCATCCTTTCCTCACATAAGCACCATTTTGAATTTCCAAAGCCTATGTGAATACAAACATGGGTAACTTAAAATCCACTTCACCAATTTGGAATGTGAAGGAATAATAAATAATTACATCATTTATAGAATATGTACATATCTCATCCCAAGGAAAAGAAAATTACAAATGAATAAGAAAAGCCTAAACTAAATCTTCATGTTATCTTTATCTTCTCATCCAATCTTCTTATTCTTCTTCCCTGCAAAATAAATAACACAAGAAACAACACAAGAAAGAAAGAAAGAAAAGAACAAAGAAGGAAAGAATGCAGCAAATTGGAAATTTGGGGAAGTATTTCTCTCAGTATTGCATAGAGGTGCTATGCAAGATCATCCTCGAGAATTTTAAAGTCAAATGCAAGTATCTGTTCCTGGAGGGGACATTTGCCTCTGACTTTGCATCACTGGCTATGCTAAGATAAGTGATATCTGTTCTTATCAAATTCCCTAGCAAGTTTGGCAGAAAACAAAAAAATGGCATAGAAATTAATGCAAAGCAACCTAATCCAGCTACCTTTCCACTAGGAAAAGCCTAGGAAGATAGAAGGGGTCACTCTTGCACCTCTACACCCATTCATTTGAATTCTACCAAAAGAAAGGATCAGATGATCAAATCCATTCATTAAGCCACAAGATCATCCATTTGAAGCCACCTGGATTCAAAAGTTTTGTGAAAGCAGTTTGGTAACAAGATTAGCTACCTTGTTAACAGATTTCTATTGCATGCATAAAGCTATTGAACATAGCTTATTTATCCCTGTTCAACCAAGCAAATAATCAAATTAAAGTCACACAAATAAATTGTAAAGCCATTTGAACATCACTACTTATATTTCTAAAGCCACTAGCTAAATCATTAAAGCTACAAAAATTTATTCTCAAGCCCATATAATTGCACAAAGCCCACATAAGAAAATGAGCCCACAAGTCCATCTAGCAACAAAAGCCACTTGGCTTGACTAAGAATAAATCTTGCAAAGAGATAATACCAAGCTTGGGATGGATAAGCTTGCCACATAGGAGAGCTATCCACAAGCAAAATATCTCACAAGAGGATAAGACCAATGACTACTCATCTTTATCCACAAGGGAAATATCTAGCTTAACTTGAACCCCAAGTAATGCTCATGTGTGAGGGCATGACAACAAGTAGCTTACTCACCCATGAAAAGCAAGAGTCACCACTTGAGGTGTCAACTTGTGAGGGATAACAAAGCCTTATAAAAGACATCTCATGGCAGCCCTTTGATCACTACACACCATGGTCTTATGGGACCAACGAATTGGACCAAATAATATATTTCCATTTTAGCAAGAACACAAGAACAGCCAGCTGCACCACAAGTTCTACACAGCAGCCAATCATCTATCTAGCAGCACCATTTCCATCAGTTCTCCACCAAGAACAACCACAAATCACAAGCCAATTATGGAGATTACCTAAACCATCCACCACAAGCCATTAAAACTTAGGAGAAGTCAAGCAACAAGGAGGAGAAGGTAGAACCACAAGGTGCAGTCCAGAAGAGACGGTTGAACCTTGGAGCAAGATCAGACTCTTCCGTAGCTTTATCTGCTCTACACCCAAGGTTGTTAAACATATGTGCTAGAGAGTGATTTAGCAGGTTCTGTAAATGACAGAACCATGCTTGAGTGCTGAATTTAGCATCTGTTCTTAACAGAACCTTGCTCAGCAAGGTGTGGTGCTATAGAAGATGATTTGCAAGCAGAGTACTTCTGTTCTGTGCAAGAAATAGGGCAGAGAGATGAAAGGGAGTGAAGTTGAGTGTTTTACCATTTGTTTGAGCATCTACAGAAGCAAGGGAAAGATTTTCAGTGTAGTATCTGTTCCTATTCTATTTTTATCAAAGCACACAAGCCAGTGAACCAGCAGAGCTGGATTAACTGAGCTATGCACATCTGAACACTTGGAAGAAGCACAGGAAAACATAAAAACATTTCTAATCAAGCAAGAATGCTGTGTAACTCTACATGGAGGCATCACAGCAAACAAACATGATTAAATCATGCTCTAAATAAGCTAATCATCACTGCTAGTATTAATTCTAGCTCAGAATTATTTTTCCTATTGCACATATCACATCTATGAGCAAGTTGAGCTCACAATGATTCATTCAGAGACAGTGGTGTGATCTACACAATAAGATCTACACCATTCACCTCACGAGTGACACAGAGAGGTAATCAGTGCACATATAAAAGCATAGCAGCAGCAGAGCATCATCTGCTCATCCAAATCCTAAGCCAGAGAGGCATACGGGCATGAGTATCAGCTAGTAGAGCTAGCAGTGGGTAGAGAGAGTGGAGGAACACGAAGTTTACCTGGCAACCGTGGCCGTAGCTCCTCGGCGGCGAGGCAGTGCCCGCGCAATCGATGGAGGGGGCACACGGCAGTAGAGGTTCAGCACCACCGCGCCACGGCGGCACAGAGGGCGGAGCTCTGCGCCCAGCCATGGCGAGCACGCTGGAGAAGAAGGAGGGAAGCGGCACCGGCACCGAAACCCTAACCCTAGGGGATTGGGTTGTGCTCGGCCACGAGAGGAAGAGAGGGGCGAATCGCTCCGGTGAGGTGGAAGAGCGGAGCGAGGGGAGTGTTTTGCCCCAGCGCACGGCGGCGGAGGTAGCCGGAGTTGGCCGGAGTGGGGCGGCGACGGCAGAGGCGACACGAGCGTCGGAAGAGTCGAGCACGGGCTCGAGCACGAGAGAGGGAGAGAAAGAAGAGAGTGGCTCGGTCGGTTGACCCGACCCGAGTCAGGTCTTTGACTTGGTTCAACCAAGTTGAACCAGGGGTACTTTTGTAATTTCATGAAGTTGAAAATTTCAAATCTTTCAAAGTACTCTAAAAATTCAAATGAATTCCTAAAAATACTTTAAAAATATCTACAAATATTAGCATAAAATAAGCTATTTAAATAAAATACTAACAGGAATTTTTGAAAATTATTTCTTTGATTAAAAATCCAAAGATCCTTATGTGGATTATTCTTTGGAATAATTTCTTAAAATTATTTTCTCAAGAAAAATAATCTGGGAAAATAAATATTAAGTTCAAAATAATATTTGAACTATACCAAGACTATCTTGTTACTCATCCTAAATCCAAAAATATTCAAACTTAAATGAATTTTTACACCAAATTCAAATACACAAAAATCAACTAAAAATATGCAACATACTCTACAAAATATGAGGAATTTTTATGTAAGTTTTATTTGAAGTTTTGAAAAACATTTTGTGGATGAAAAATTCAAGGATCCTTAAGTGGAAATGACTTGAAATTCTTTTTCCAAAAACTATTTTCTTAAAAGAAAATAATATGGGAAAATAAAGTCTTGAAGTTTAATTATATTGAACTATTTCAATTTAATCACTTTAAATTTATTCCTCATGAAAATTGTTGGCAAACCTTCAAATCATTAAAAACTCACAAACACTCAAAAAGTATTAAAATCCACAACTTGGGTATTTTGGGTGGCGATGCATATCATGATTATGCATAATAGCAAGCTGCTAGATTTTTCAGTAGTCCTTATCAGGATTTCTTTGCTATTTTCAGAACTCGGGGTTTTACCGCAAACCCTAAAATCCCGAAGAGTTGAACGGCCATTTCTACCACAGGCAAGTTCATTCTTGCATATCCTTATTGAACTATTTTATAAAAACTATTTTTAAAAAAAAACGTATTATTATCATTGCATTGAAAAAGAAAAACTATTTTCGAATGATGTGAATTGCTATATATATATTGTTTGGCTGGCAATGGAACCACGGATTGATGCTGTGGTGGAGGTTCCATTGTACGGGAAAGTATATACCTAGGATTAATTACCAATGTCACAGTGATCCTTGCGCCATATTGAAGCGTTTACCATGAGATCTGCTATGGACGGTAAAAGTCAGCCGTATCTTCTCTCGTTCACATATCCTCGGCAGGCTATTACCTGGTTGTGTCCGTTGCGGCGGCCAACAGCGTGGAAGCGCGTGACCTTCCCACCTGACGGGGTGACTGGAATAGAAGCTCGGGAGGGGTGCCGGGATAGCGGTCTTTGTTACCGGCCGCGCCACAAATGGGCGGATATGTGTTGTGCGGAGAGGGCGGTGATTGGCTTTGGACTCACACCTAGCCCCATACCATGGAAGTATGGACGGGCTAGCTACCCGGAAAGGCAACAAGGCTGGGTTTCTCTCATGGGTAAAGTTACGCAGCTCTGCAGAGTCAACAACAAGAAATTGTGGCTGTCACATCCTTGTTCCAGGAGGGAACTACAGAACGCTACGGGAAAGGCATCCCAAGTGATGACTAAAGACCCTTGGATACTGTGAGCATAGTTTTCTGAAATAAAACCTGACCTTTTGAAGAAATCTTTTCCAAAACTTGCATTATGTCAATGACCGTTGGTCATGGCAGTAGCTAGTGCATTCAAAACAAAAACTCTTTCCTATAATATTTGAACTTGCTGAGTAACGCTAGAGTTGCTCACCCTTTCCTCGTTGACCCCCTGCTTAGGTTTTGGAGCCATCAATGGAGTTGCCAGTTAGCCATCACGACGTCAAGGAAGTATCCAACAAGGAGTCAAGTCTACGGGTGGAGCTTGAAGGAGTCAACTGCTACTTCACCAACGGAAGAACGACGACAACAATGACAATGGTGGGGCAACAACAATATTATCAATGACATACATGACGACCACTTTGCCAATGAAGGAGACAACAACTATTGGAAGGAGGAGACAACCCTGGATAAAGATATTCCAGTTGGAATAGATTAGGGCTGTGACAACAGCAGTAGTGGATCAGGAAATAGAAATTAGAGCTGATATTCAGCTTAGTACTACGATTTGGATCTTTCTGTATTTCATTTGCAAGAGACTTGCTTCAATATAAAGGAGGGTCTCAAGATTTTGTATTGAGTAGTGTTGTAATCCTATAGTGTTACCTTGGACCGGCTATGTTTCTGTTGTACTACTCTGAGGGATGTAATATTTGCGGAGAGGTCCTTCCGTGCGTGTTAAATCAACGAATTGTACACTACAACATGCAGTGGTGTGCTGGGTCACCGCATAGGGGATGTCAGATATCCTTTTCTTTCATTAGTTATTCTTGATATGCCGAGATAAACTCGATATTTTACCTAGTCATACAAGCAAGAACTACTTCTTGGCTTGTTCTATTTTGAACACCTTCAGAATCTAGTCTAGGAAAATACTCCGACTTAATGTCATTAAGCTCCTTGATCTATACACTATAGACCTAATGCCTAATACTCTTAACTTCATTCACAAAGAATTTATACACTTAAATAATCATTTATACTTTGCTTGAGAATCTGCATCATTCCCAATATGTCACCACATATAAATCTATGAATGATGCCTAGCTCCCACTCAAATATGCCACCCACATATAAGAATAGGAAATTAATTTTAGCTCCCACTCAAATATGCCATTCACATATAAGGTTAAGAAAAGATACTTGACTCCCACTCACTTTCCTCTAAATGCAGGTTCTTCACCTATTTTGGACAACTCCAAAATCCTTTGATTACATTATCAAAGTGAAGATTCCAGCTCCGATATGCTTGCTTCAGCCCATGAATGGACATCTGAAGTTTGCATATGTGTCTAGCATCCTTAGGATTAACAAAACCTACTAGTTGTACAACTACAACTCTTCCTCAATGTTGCCATCAAGGAACATGATTTCTTTATCCATCTATCAATTTCTCAAATTGTAGTAACTGCTAAAACAATCCTAAATAGACTTAAGCTTCGCCACCTGAGATAAAATCTCGTTGTGGTCAACTCCTTGAATTTGTCGAAAACATTTCGTGACAAATCGAACTTCACAGACGGTTGCAATTCCGTCAGCGTCTATTTTCTCATAAAATTCCATTTTCTCTCAACGGCCTTGAGGCCATCGAGAAGATCTACCCAAGTCACCACTTGGTACTCATACATGGATTTTATATTGGTTTATACATGGCTCACAACCATTTCTCGGACTTAGGTCCACCATCACTTCTTCGTAGTTCGTAGGTTTGTCGTGTTTCACTAACACAACGGTCATTACAAGATTGCCGTACCACACAATGCGGAATGCATTCTTGTATGCCTACGATCGTAGTAAGAGCTTAGATCAGAGCATCATGATTATTACCACTAACTTCCTTCCAGAGGACGGTTACGGAACGACTTTCGCTGCGCCACTCAATGTCCGGAGAGAAATTTCATGAACTCCATCTTACTCTACTTTTTCTCTCACTTATACCCTTGGCAAGATACGACTTCTTGAGCAAGGTACGTTTCAGCAACAAATTGCTTTCGTCGTGAAAGATGTATCTAGTTAATTTACCAGATACTCTACAAAGATGAATTTATCTGCTTTAGGTTCGAACACATCAAAAACCCAAATTACATAAACGACAACCTAGGCTAAAAGCCATGCCATAACTCATATGGTATTGTCTCCACGGATTATAGATGGTTTCCCTGTAATTTAAAGTGAATGTTTTTATTCTAACACATAACTCACATGATGACAATAATTCGATAAGAGATATTATTGACCACACATAATCCAATGGATTATGGTCACAACGTGCAAGCACACCATAGTGCTATGGTGTTCTATATGCACCGTAATTTTGTGAAACCTTATTCACAAGTCCTTTTGATGAGATGCCAAACTCATAACTCAAATCATTGTATCCTCGATCAACATCACAGGAAATTGATTTTCTTGTTAAGTCTACTTCATTCCGAACTTGTTTGAACTCATCAAACTCTTCAGACCAGTGTTTCATTAAGTGGATATTCACCTATCAACTCAAATCATCGTTGAAGTTTTAGTTCACTCTGAATTTGTTTGAACTCGTCAAAATTTCATACCAGCGTTTCATCAAGTGGGTATACACATATCTACTCAAATCATCGTTGAAGTTTAACGAAATAATGATTTCCACTACTTGGTTGAAGTACTTATCGATCTGCACACATCAACATGTATGTTTCTCAATAAGTTAAAATCCCGTTTCCCCGAACGGAGTCTTTAGTTATCTTTGTCCATGAAGAACGATTTGCATGTGTCAAAAGATCAAAATCTAAAGACTCAAAGGTCCAACAGGGTGGAGCCTCTTCACGCATATAACATTGACTTGACTTCAAACAATAGTGCCACATGAATGCGGTGTCATTACTAAGTCTATATCTTTGGCATTAATGTTATGAATGCAGAAGCTACTACCCAAGAACAAGAACAATCCATTCATAACTAGAGTATGATCATTAAGAGATATTACTCATAAATATAGGACAACGACTTGTCACTAACAAATATGAATAATTGTCTCGCTTGAGGCAAGACACACTTATAATGATCATGCTAACAAGTGATTACAAAAGAACTTATTCAAATGGTAGATGCAGAGAGAGAGTGTTGATGGCCATCACAACATCTTGCTTGCCACTATCGACACGTGTCATCTCCTCGTCATTTCAAGCTACTCAAGCAGAAAATATTGTTTTCATAAAAAAATGACCAGTATCATAACTCAGTCACTGCAGTGAGCACTTGTTTATGTAAAACATTCACAACATGTATATCATATAAACTATCATGATTGATGAATTCCCGATGATTTATTTCATCTTCTTGGTTTTTCAACGCAACCAAGAATTCATGAAGGTGAACAATTCCCCTTGCATGATATAGTCCATGACATATCATTTGCAACTAGGGTAGGCGGCCAGCGCAGCACCCCATCACAAGCAAAGTTGTATGTCATCCAGTAATTAGGCTCAACATGGCATTTTAGTGTCATCAATCATGACCACCACGAGTTCTGAGTATTCTCCTCCATTTTTCTTGAGAAGAAAACTTGACATACGGTGCATACAGAGCATTGAGCTCAGCGATCATTCACGATGCACCTGCAGTTCACGCTCTCTGGCAGAGATCATAGCATACTGGACTATGATGAAATTACCTGCACAAACTTGATAATCAAATTATCTCTTTGTTAGGGGAATTTCCGAGTTTAATTTCCGAATTATCCGCACGAACTTGATAATCAAATTATCTCTTTGTTAACGGAATCTCCGGGCTAATCTTCTAACGGGTTTTGTATCATATAGAGCTAAAAGGTTGAATATGGAGTATCCTCAAGCTACGGTATAAAACTATGAAGTTGAACCCACCTTTTAAGTTTCTCAATCGCAGGAATTCGCCTAAGTTTAAGAGGGCTACAGAACAGGTTATTGTTTACATAGGTTTTGCAAAGACATTTAAGACTATGTTCATAATACGAGTTCACTATTATATAAAACTACAAGAACTCCCACTTAAACAAACATCCCTCACTTTGTTTTAGTGATTACACGACCCCCATCCACTAAGCCTCCCCGATCGTCACGGCCATTGGCATAGTTTCAGAGGTAGACACAACATGTCAATTGCATCGTCCATGCAACTCGTGCTCGACCTTTCGGTCTTCTGTGTTCCGAGGCCATGTCTGTACATGCTAGGCTCGCCAACTTAAACCTTAATGTATCTTGCTGTGCATACATGGCTTACACCTGACATATGCGAATGCAGAAGGAAGCACCCGATCGTCACGGCCCACTTCACTACTGCGAACTTTCTTGCCGGTGCAACATTAAGGGAGAACACTTAAATTGAAATTAATTGAGGGATCATCCTATATAGCTACCGCCGTATATATCATAATATAGTATATGCTATATAGATGTATATAATATTCACACAATGACATCAAATGAAAAAGTGTAAATCGATATGATATGGTCGTCGCGCCTTGATCTCCATCATGCACTCCGAAACAGCACCAGGTCCTCGATGCCTCCACATGAAAAGGTTAGCCCGAACAATTCATAAGCTCACCTTTACCATATCATATCCTTTGCCCCCTTGCAACATAAAGTTAGATGCCTCTACTTTATGTTTATGCAAGTTTTACGTGGCTCATGGGGCTATCGTAAAAGAACCGCTTCTTACCTACGAACCTGCAGCCACAACACCGATCAAATAGTTGTTTGTTAAATATCCCTTTCGGGCCTCCCATTGTAAATGCCATGATATCTATTGTAAGAGAAACAGACACCCTCATAGCTGCAT
This sequence comes from Poa pratensis, assembly GCA_947311845.1. Taxonomy (NCBI): domain Eukaryota; kingdom Viridiplantae; phylum Streptophyta; class Magnoliopsida; order Poales; family Poaceae; genus Poa; species Poa pratensis. The sequence goes on from CAMZMU010000088.1 coordinate 16,348,102, forward strand.
ATGTGGCACAAGGCACATGTCAGGTGTAGTGCCGGTCTCGCGTAAGTGTACGCGTAAGGTTGGCTTCGGGCCGCTATCATCAAACAATGCCGACATCATAAACAAGTGCACGCGAGGAGGTAACAACTACAAGATCGATGCCATCAATCAACACGAGTTCTAACCGCACTTCTATATCTGTGCATAGATCGGCTCTGATACTGCTGAAGGGTTTCGTAGCAAAAAACAAAAAATTTCCTAACAACGATAACCATAAAACAGCCAAGGTCTATTACTATGCAGATATAGAGTAACGGAGGAAGAATGGAAATCATACCCTTGAGGACCGAAAGCGCGGATTACCCTCCCACACAAGGGTTGATGATGAAGACGTCGAAGCCGACCTCAAGGTCGTGTAGTTGTACCGGTTACAAGCGACTAGTACCACTATATACAGCACCTCACGGTTCCACACACATACGGTGTAGACGACGACTCCCGGTCTCCGGCCCAGCAGAGGTTGCGAAAGCGGAGCGATGGACCGAAGAACTACTAGCACGGTGGTGTGCTTATAGTGGAGAAAATCTCAACCCTAAGGCAGCTCCCTTTGCGGAACCACGTTCGGAGAAGAGAGAGAACTGGGATTGGTGGAAAAGGGGAGGGGTGCCCCTCAATAATAGGAGGAGGAGGGGTGCCAACCTCCTTGGCCAAGCCATGTGGGACTATTCCCACATGGTGGTGCGGCCAAGGGAGGGCTGCGCAGCCCCCCTAGTGGGCCAATTCGGCCAGCCCACTAGGAGGCTCCCCATCCATCCACTTTTTCCCCTAATGGGCCTCTTTTGCCAATTTTGGCCCATTAGTGGAAAACAGCCATTAAAAATTAAATAAAAATATATTTAACTATTAATTACAGTAATTAATATTTAAATACACATTACTTAATATTTTCTAGCTCCGGAACCCCTTTTGGATCCCCCGATCTCCATCGGGTACTTTTCCTTCTATTCCGATACTCATTCGGAACCCCCGATCTCCATAGGTAAAATACCGGAACGATTCCGGATCTCTTCTCTTATTTTTCTTCGGTACTAAGATCACTCCTAAACATCGTCTACCCTTAAGCATGTTACCCCATAGTTCGGGAACACTCCAGACATGACCGAGACACCTCTCCGATCAATGACCAACAACGGGATCTGGACACCCATGATGGCCCCTGTGCATTCCACGAATTGTTTTCGCGGCTTGAACCTTAAACGTCGACTCCACATGCCTCTTGCCTTAGCGATACTCTGTTAGTCCGAGACTTAGATCTTCCGGTATCTCATACCGTGTTCAGTCTCGTTACCGACATAACAATTATACTTGTTCCCGTGTCGTTGCATATCCGTGACCTAGTCACATGCTTGCAAGCTAATTGATGCAACTCCACTGAGTGGGCCCAGGAGTATCTATTTGTCATTAGGATTGGCAAGTCCCGATCTTGATGCATACGCCTCAACATATCCCTCCGGTTACCCAAGAGACATCTTTATAATCACCCATTTATAGTCACCTCGGAGATAGCAATTAAATATCATCTCATGGTCTAAGGCTATGGTACTACGTTTTCATGTTTTCACGTTATCATAACGTTGAACTTAATGACTTGACCTCGTCATGATAAAACATATTGGGTAAAAGTCCATCACATCATTCACCAATGATATGACTCCATTGTCAATGGCTTAATTGCCCATGATCAGGAAACCTTGATCATCTGTTGCCCAATGGACTAGTATAACTAGAGGCTACTAGGGACCTGGTTTGTTTACATACCACACGTGTATTAATGTTTCCGCTTAATACAGTTATAGCATGGTATAAAACATTATGAACATATATGAGTTATGATAATAAAACACCTTTATTATTTGCCTCTAGGGCATAACTCCTTCAATTGGGTGTGAATCCATCACATCATTCACCAATGACATGACTCCATTGTCAATGGCATACATGCCTATGGTCGAAAAACCTTGATCATCTGGTACACAATGGACTAGTACAACTAGAGGCTACTAGGGACCTGCTTTGTTTACATACCACACGTGTATTAATGTTTCCGCTTAACACAGTTATAGCATGGTATAAAACATTATGAACATATGAGTTATGAATAATAAAAACACTTTATTAAATTGCCTCTAGGGCATAACTCCTTCACGGGCCGCTTCATCCAACAATGCCGCGGTATGAACAAGTGCACGTGGGAGGGTAACAACTAGAAAATCAATGGCCACATTAACCATGTGTTCTACCCATACTATCGTATCTATGCACAGATCGGCTCTGATACCACTGTAGGGTTACGGTGCAGAAAACAAAATAATTCCTAACAACGATAACCAATATAGCCAAGATCTACTATGCAGATATGAAGTAACGGAGGGAAACAATGATCATACACTTGAAGACCGTAAGCGTCGACGATCAAAAGATCTGTGTTGATGACCACGCATGACGCTTGATGAATCCGACCTCAAGATCATGGTGATCCTCGCGACAAGTGCCCCAAGTGTTGCACCTCGTAGTACTCGCACACATACAGTGCTTGACAACGACTCCCGGGTGTCTGTTCCAGCCGAGGTTGCGGAAGTAGATCTTTTGGACCAGAATTCTCGTAGCACGATGGCGTTCCGCAGCGAAGATACCTCTCACGAGCACATCCCAGACTTGGGGCCGCGCAAGAAAGAGCGAGGGGGGTGGCGCAGGAGGTGGGAGACCTTTTCCCAATTATCTGGTATCTATTCTATTAATAAATCCCTCCTATGCCTCTCTTTATATAGGGGGAACCGGGCGTACCGTGCCAATTGCCTTGGCAGTGTGGGACTAAAAGAGGGGAGGCACCTTGCCTTGGCCGCATGGGCCCTTGGTGCCACCAAGGCCCATGCGCCTCCCCCTCCTTGGTGCGGCCAGCGTACATGTGACTCTCTCTCTCCGAGAGAGGCCCATTAGGTGGGCGGCCCAATTAAATCCGAATTTAATTATTAATTAATTAATATATTAATTCATACTAACATATTATAATAGAAAATTAACCGTAGGGATTCTTCCCTACGGTACGGTGTTCAAAAAAAAAAATACTCCGGAACTCCTTCCGGACCATTCCCGTGACTCCGGAACTCTTTCCGGATCACTCCGAACACATTCAGACTTTCCCGGAACCCTTCCAGTTTTCTCTTCTCTTTTCTTTGGTGATTCCGACAGATCCAGAACGATCTTCTAGCATCGTCAAACCCTTAAGTGTGTTACCCTATAGTTCATGATCACTCCAGACATGATCGAGACATCTCTCTGATCAATGACCGACAGCGGGATCTGGAAACCCATGATGTCCCATGTGCGATCCACGAATTAATTCGCTTGAACCTTAACATCCGTATCCTATTCCCTTTGTACCTCGATACTGAGTTTGTCCGAGATAAGATCTTCAGAATCCTGATACTTAGTTCTATCTCGTTACCGACAAACTACATTAACTCGTTCTCATGATCACACATCCTGTGACCTAGTCACATGTTTGCTAACTTTGATGTGATCTCACCGAGTGGGCCCTTTAAGTATCTCTCCGATATTCGGATGCACAAATCCCGGTCTTGGTCATACGCCTCAACGTGATCCTCTGGAATACCCAACTACACCTTTATGATCACCTTGTTACGGTTTGACGGTTGATGCAATCAAAGCAACCTCAGGTAACAGTGATTAAATACGATCTCACGATCAAAGGATTAGGTTAATATGTTTCGACCTAGCACGACACGATAGTTATATTGGGTGTGTCCATCACATCATTCACCTAGTGATATGACTCCATTGTCAATTGACATAACCGTCCATGATCAGGAAACCTTGATCATCTGTTGCCCAATGGACTAGTTAAATATAGGCTACTAGGGAGCTGGTTGTTTACATACCACACGTGTATTAATGTTTCCACTTAATATAGTTATAGCATGGTATAAAACTTATTATGAACATATACGAGTTATGATAATAAAACACCTTTATTATTTGCCTCTAGGGCATAACTCCTTCATCTTTGTCATGAAAATGATGAGATATCACTATATACCTGCCACTAATCACTAATGTGCAATCCAATTGCAAATCTCCATGTCATTATTATTTATTTTAGTTTTGGACGTGGAAATCACTGGAAATCAAGACTAGAAGGAAGGAAATGATCAAGGTTGGAAACAACAATTAAAAGTGCACTTGCAGGGCACTTAACGACCAATGGTACGGTCGCAAGTGACCATACCAGCCACCATTTCAGGCACCATTCTGACCGTCAGATCGAACCGACTAAAATTCATCAAAGGGCCTAGAGCTAATTCGCCAAGGAAGGCCCCCGAAAACCTAATCTCGTCCGCTGACACCATAAAAGGGGGAGGAAACAACACCCAGAAGAGAGGATCCATTCATTCACATCCATCACAAAGTGCTGCCGTCATCACCACTCCACCACCATCTCCACACCATAGTCATAGCCATACTACTTTGTAATCTAGATCTCATCGCGATTGGCAATGTTGTAAGAACTATCAATCTTTCAATATCATTAATATTTACAACTATGTTTTCTATTGTTGATCTGATCGCGATGTGCGAGTAGTCCACTCGGGCTAAGGGTTGAGGCCTAAACCTCGTAGTTATATGCTTCATCTAGTTCATGGGATATTAGCTTAATTAGTCCATTATGTTATTTATGTGTGCTTTTGTATCTGTGCCTCGCTCATAGGACTTTTCAGGTACCCAAGACCCCGAAGAGTGATCAAGGTAAAGGTATGATGAGAGGGACATGAAAGGCTGACCGCGAGAGGAGGAGTACATCAGTTAAAAGTGAAACTCTTAGGAATCACAATGATGTCACAATTCTTAATGGTTAACCCGCGAGACGGAATAGGGCCAGAGGTTGGACTAATTACTCTATAGTAACCAGTGCTCTAGGCCATAGTGCTATATGGATGCATTGCCTACATACATCTAATAGCATATGTATCAATTTTACTAACAGCTTACATTTTATCTTATTTATCCCATGATTACTAATGCACTGCAGCAGGTGAAACCTTAATTCTTAGCCTATTTTAATCCATTGAAACACAACCCATTTTGTAGGACAAGATTGGTCCGGTAAAACGAGAATTAATAAAAGTTTTCTTAGGCTCAACGATTGTCCTTATCAAGCACCTACTTCCTGGTTCGATAAAACCTAGGGTCACTAGGAAAAAAGTCGCATACTACAATTCGGTAATCCGGATCGAAGGTATCATCTGACACCTTGCTAGAGTCGGCATTTGACTTCACCTCGGTCTCTGAGCTCGATCCAACTCTTGCTTTTGGCCTTATTCTGGACTGTGTCGGCTCACACTTTGGCAGCTTGCATCTTTTAGTCACCATATACTCTGTCATGCACAGTCGATGTTTCACATCCGGCTTCGACTCGAGTGCATCCACCTGGTTTCGGTCCTTCTCCATGATACACCTGTACATTTGGCAGTCGGCCAAAATTGAGTTGCAGCCCCCCTATTTTCTAGCAGAGCTTGCGTGCCAGAAAATAACTTGCGAGAATCGGCTAAGGACGATGCTAAGCTCATTGCCCATGTTTTTTCTGAGGACGATATATGTGTATCAGTCAGAAATTCGACTTAGCTAGGCAGATTGCCAGATGCTTGGGTGGAACTTCTTGATATATCTTTCGTTGATAGCGCAGGCCGGGGTAGAGGGTGCTGGTGAGGCCGGGGAGGAGCAAGGGTGGTGGATGTGGAGAGGTCAGCGCAAGCGGTGAGGGGATACGGCGAGGTCGAGAAAAATCCATGGCGGCTGCCCGAGTTGGTTTCACGGACCCGGGTCGACGAGTGTAGACGGATAAGCTCGGAGGAGATGGAGGCCATTTAGAGGAGGGCCGAGTAAGCCTCTTCCGCCTCAACCGCGAGGAAGGCCGAAAGGGCCGGCAGCGCTGCGCAGCTGCTCTGCTCGTAATCGATTCAGGAGTTGAGGGCAATGGGGAACGAGACCGGATTGCGATGGGAGCCAAGATGGGAGACCTAATACATCGTGGTGGGCCCCAACGATTTTTCTCGCCACGACAGCGAACACGCGGCGCGCGGACAAAGCGGAGGACGCGCGCGTCTAATCCTCCGGCTGTTTGTAAGCATTTTCTAAAAAAGAATCCTTTGCAAAATAAAAAAATTCACCATATGTGTAACCCCTAAAATATATTTTCTTTTTGCAACTGGGGTACCACCATGCTCTCCAATTATCAATTCTCTAACTCCGGCCTTGACGATGGATCAGTTTTTCTTTCGGGTTTTTCTTACGTGGACGGAAAGGATGTTTGCGAGAGCGATGGCATTTTTCCTATGTAAGTAGACACTCAAAAGTCTTATTTACTAGTGGTGTATTTTCATCCTCTAGGGGATTGGGGATGAGAGGAGATTTGGTGAATTTTTTTTGCTTTCACCAAATCCCTACAAATATTCTTTCCTCCTAATACACTAGCATGGGTAGAGCTTTTAATTTGGACAAAAATGAGGTGGTTGGTAGGGGATATCTATGGATTATCCCCTAAAACCGGAGTAGTAAACGGACTATTGGTTTACGGGATCCGGGATTATCCCCTCAAATCCTCTAGAATACACTACCAATACACTAGAAGTAAACAACAAGTAAAAAAGGGCGGAGTTCAGCTTTTTTGAAGTATTTTGAGAACACTTCAGTTTCTAAAAATACTAAAGTATTAAATACTTCAATCAGTTTGGGCCCAATGAATAATGTGGCTTTATATACTTCGGTATTGCATGAAACTGCACTAATTTTGAAGTATGGAAAAAAGAGAGGTCCGGACCTCTTTTTCTAAAACTGAAGTATTTGTTCTCCGGGTATGTAAATAATTTAGTATCTGAACTTCGATTTTAGAAAAACTTTGTTGCCAAACTAGGCCTAAGAGTTGAGCAGGACCGACGCGTCTTGGAGAACTTAATACGGGGCCCTGGCCCGAAAACACTGCGAAGCATTATGGCCCATGCTGCAGAAGGCGCAAAGCATTTGGCCCATGCTCGCCCAATCCCCAAGATTTCGCAGCTACTCCCTCCGTTCCTCAAAATAAGGCGTATAAATTTAGTTAAAAGTCAACGTATAATATGTTTGACCTATCATTAGCTTGTGCAACCGAGTGAAGGCATGCCGTCAGCTACCTCAATTGTACTCCCTCCGTTATAAGTTACAAATTAATTAATGCAAAAAGAACCAACTACAGATTAATTTGGAACTGGGGGAGTAGCTGTATACCTCAGATGTAGCATCAGTTCTACCACCAACTACACACGGGAGGGGACAAGTCAAAACTAGTGTCTATTTTACAAAAAGAACCAACAGCACGCGTGCTAATGACAATACGAAGAGAAAATGGTTCAAACTTTAGAGCAGCCTCGTGTTGTTCCCAATTTCCCAGTTTCATATTCAACCAGCTCATGCTGGTTTTGTAACATTTCACATATAACAACATTTTAAATAGGTAAAAGGCAACGGTCATACAAAATTTCACACATTCAGCCAGCCTTTTACTCCTGCGCCGCCCTGCTTGTTTCAGTGCATGGGCCCAGCACTCTCAAATTCATTAGAACTATCATGTGTTCTGCCTCCTTAATAGCATCTCCCTTGTGCAGATATCACGAACTACCATCAGGAGAGCAAATACATGGAAGACGTGATGACAGCAAATGTAGTTGCAGAAAGAGATGCTGGGATAAAGACAACAAATGTAGCAGCAAGAAGTGCCATGAGACTTCGACTGCCTGTGGACAGGGAAAAGATAGAGATTAGCATTTGGCAGAAATATAACCTATCGAATGATAAGGATGGCTCAGTTCAGTTAAAACATTGGCAAAATCCATCAGTCAGTCTGCAATAACAACCAACATGTGAGATTAGTTCTAACTGTTGCCAATAAGATTTAATTGCATTCCTTAGCAGAACAAATCTTGCTCATTCAAAATAAGGAAAGCATACTTTTTTTAAGCCAGAAAAGCATATATATATATATATATACAAAAACTACAGGGGACAAGCGTTGCTCCTTAAACCTTATGACTGACCCAAAGAACAATGCTCATGCCAACGATGCAAAAAGTACTTTGATATAAAAATAGAACGTATGATTAAAATCAGAAGGAAAAAAATGGTTTTTCATCAACTTCTATACAGAGTTTGTATCAAGGAAGAAACGAAACAATCGAAGGCAGGATGAAGCAAGCAAGATACAAACCCAGATTATTTTAAGATATATAGCAATAATCTTCGGAAAGATTGCATGCTTTGTGACAATTGCTGACTTCCTCCATTTAAAATTAGCAGAATATGATACTAAGGAAAAAAGAGGGACAATGCTTTCATATTTCACGCACTCAAGACAGTTGCGTTATCAATGTTGTAGTCTGGAAAAGTTACCATGCTTCGAGGTGGACGAAACTTTTTCTTAGGAAGCTAATAAATTAACAGAAATTTCGGCAAGAAGTTGAGTGTCAATATTGTCCTTGCAGAGTAGCTGTAAGAGGTGTCAATTTTCAAAATATAGTTTTCGAAAATATCCGGTTTAGCAGTTAGATCATGCCATTGGCAAAATACAACCAAAATAAGCTATCTTTGATTTCTGAGCAAGCACAACATTAAATTCTAGCCCAAATCGAATATTGCAACAGGATGCCCAAATTGTACAAAATACTGTTAAATCAAAATATTTCTATAAAGAAGCACTTAAATTAGAAAGATTGCAAAACTAATTGGTGCCTCCACACGTCCCAATCTTGAATCAGACAGCTCACGCAAACAAAATTAAGCCAAGCTATTGTTGGTTGTCACTTGGAGGGGAATGATAGACAAGTGAACTTTGTGGCTTAACAGAGTTTGATTTGTGCAAGATCAAGCATAATTATGAATAGATTCTAAAATTTAATACAATGAAATTGTGTTGTTCTATTGAAACATTCGCACTGAGTAATACAACAACAACAACAACAACAAAGCCTTTTTTCCCAAACAAGTTGGGGTAGGGTAGAGTTGAAACCCATAAGATCTCGAAACCAGGTCATGGTTCTGGCACATGGATAGCTAACTTCCACGCAGCCCTATCCATGGCTAGTTCTTTGGTGATATTCCAATCCTTCAGATCTCTCTTAACAGACTCCTCCCATGTCAAGTTTGGCCTACCACGACCCCTCTTAACATTCTCATCCCGCTTTATCCGTCCGGTATGCAATGGTGCTTCCGGAGGCCTACGTTCTATATGACCAAACCATCTTAGACGGTGTTGGACAACCTTCTCTTCAATTGGTGCTACCCCAACTCTCTCACGTATATCATCATTCCTAACCCGGTCTTTTCTTGTGTGGCCACATATCCATCTCAACATGCGCATCTCCGCTACACCTAACTGTTGGATATGTCGTCTCTTGGTCGGCCAACATTCTGCGCCATACAACATCGCAGGTCGAATCGCCGTCCTATAGAACTTGCCTTTTAGCTTTTGTGGCACTTTCCTATCACAGAGGACGCCAGAAGCTTGGCGCCACTTCATCCAACCAGCTTTGATTCGATGACTCACATCTTCATCGATATCACCATCCTTCTGGAGCATAGACCCCAAATATCGGAAGGTGTCTTTCTCAGGTACCACCTGTCCATCAAGAAGGAGCTCATTTTGCAGGGGATTTTTAAGCAACCTTGTCATATAAAATTCACAATATAAATTTACTTGCAATAAATAAGATGCTCAAGAAAAAAACTGTTTTGAAACACATATATAAGGAGGTATTTGGGAAATGCGAGGAATAATAATTATCTACAAAAATCGAAGAACACCCTTTTCTGCGCAACCGTATAAATGAAAGCAAAAGAAGTATAATGCCACACATTGCATCCTGAAAATCACAATGGATTTTTATTACTTCACAATTATTTAGCATATGCTCCAATCAAATAAAATTCGAGCAGGCTACACCTTAAGATCAGATTCTAACTTTGGTTATATCATCTCTAATATACTTGTCGAGTTATCGTAGTATGGTTCAAGGCAGGGGGTGCCATAAGCCTGAGGTAGAGCGTGGGTGGAAAGCGTAGGGTAGTTGCCGCAGCGGGGACACAAGTTTACCCAGGTTCAGTACGTCGCGGCTATGGCGGCGCCCTACTCCTGCAATCTCACTTTATTAGGGCTAAAGCCTGAAGTATACAGAATACAATGTGAGTCTAGGGTTTCTATCTCGCTAAAGATCTTGCCTCTGGGGCGGCTCCCATCCAGCTTTATATAGATAGCCGGACTAGGGCTTACAGGAAGGAAAACGTGGAAACTAAGGAAAGTATTCCTATTCTTGGACGACAAGATGTCCGGCTTCTTCTCCAAGCTGGATTACGCGCTGGGCCATAATCCGGATCTTCAAGAATTCGCCTTCCCGTGCGTCGGCCTGCTGGGCCGCCCAATGGAGCTCATCGCACCATTACCCGTGGGCCACCCTGGCAGTCCGGCCTTTGGCCAATGCCGGATATACCCCTATTTGGCATATCTCCGACAGTAGCCCCCAAGGAGAGTTAAGACTTCCGGCTTCCATCATTTCGTCAATCTGTATTATTGAAAAGGCGGCCTTCAGTCTTGAATCTTCTTTCTAAATAAAATTCATGCCAAATCCGTCTTTCCGAAATCCGGCATTTCTTTCGCAATCTTCGCTTAGAAGGAACCAGTTTGACCATGACGTAAGCGAAAGATTCTTGCTTACGTCACTGCCATTTGAACGGATCTAATCTGAAACGGATCACTGCGAGATTTTCTGGCGCGAGAAATGAGGAGACAAAGCATTAATCATGCCGTTTCGCGGGAATCCGGAATCACTGCCGGACACGCGGCATGCATCCAACGGCTAAATTAGCCGTTGGACGGATCTCGGCGCACGGCCTATAAGTACTCGTACCCATTTCTCACTGCTCATCTTCTCCTTTGTAACAGCCAAAGTTGTGAACCTCAAAAACCCGAGTAAAATTTTCGCTTTTGCATATCATTCATGCATCATAGCATTCTTGTTACATTGCTAAACAACACACACTAAATGGGTTGGGCAACATTGAGGAACACAATGATTGAACTTGTTTCAACAAAATCTCCAAACAAAGAAGACACTCAAAGTTGCAAAACAAAAATAGTTTGACATTTCATATTTGTCAAGGAAGTTCCTAGAGCTCAAAACAATATTTTGTAATTGCTTTGAAATCCTAAAGGAGCAACATTTTCAAATTTAGCATTAATGCCTTAAGTCAACCCTATGAACAAAAGTGGTCCAAACTATTTTATTTGACAACACCAATTTTTGTGGTGCCTCTACATGTTATTGGGAGGCTACCCAAATTTTTGCAGATTTTTATAAAATGTTTTGGTGCCTAAATAAAATCAGAGAATGTGCTGGTTTTAATTTTAAAAGGGCAAAAGGACCTATCCGTGGAGGAACAAAAGTTCCAGGGGGCTGTTTGCAAAATTGGCGTCTTCTTCCTGTAGCGACCGGGAAGCTCGCGTTGCGCCGGACCAGCTCGCCGTGGCCATGCCGCACCGCGCCGGGGCCCCCTCCGCTGCCTCACCCCTGCGAGGAGCACGCACCACCGAGCCCCCACCTGCTCCATTCCTCCCCTGCCTGCTCCCCTTCTCTTCTCCCCCGAGCTCCCGCGCTACGCCATGGCTGCCGCCACAGTTGACCACCGCTCCCCGCCGTCTTAGCCCGCGCCGAGCACCGCCGGGTGGAGCAAAAGCTCCGCCGTGCCGTCCCGCACATCCCCGCCGGATGAATCGATGCGGGAGGGCTGAAATCGGCCGCGCCATCCCCGACCCCGCCGCTGCTGCTCGAGCTCCGCCGCGAGCAAATCCGTCGCCACCGTTGCACCACCGCCGTCGCCGTTCCTCCACACGCGTTCGTGGTGAGATAACCGTGCCAATGCACCTTCCCCTTCCTCTCCAAGCGCTAGCTCGCCGTCGCCGTAGTCGTGCGCCACCGAGGCCGCGCGTTCGTGCCCGTGCGTCGCTCTTCTTTTTCTCTTCTCGGGTATTTTTCCGACCGGAAACTCCGGCCCAGCTCCGGTGTCGCTCCGGACTCGGTCCAGTGGCTGCCGCCGCTGGCCCAAAAATAGCCGGACCGGAAACTCCGGCCCGTGTGCCCTTTTGGACCGGAAATTCCGGCCTGGACAGAAAAATTTGCAATATTTTTCTTTTCCTTTCACCCTTGTATCCCTAAATGTTTAAATTACATATTGTTGCTAAGTACATCATCTAATGGTCACTTTAAAAAGAAAAGTTAGAAAATTAATAACTTTTATCGGTGTATCCGAAAAATGCGGGTAATACACCAAAATGTCCAGAAAATTGTGATTAAACCTCTAAACTAAATATCATGCATATGTGATCACAATTGAAGTACGGTGCTTCTAGTAGTATTATAATCATAAATTTAAAAGAGAAACTTATAAAAGTAATAACTTTATATCGGGACCTCCGAAAAATGTGTTCCTTATATCAAAATGCTCAGAAAAACATGAGTGATCCAAAATCATTATCATCATGCATCATCGATCACAATTACAATAATGTGCTCTAGTAGTAATGATAATCATTAAGTTGTAATATGGGGTTTCTTCCAAATTATGCAATAAATATACGGGGACCCCATTTAACTTGCTGCTCATGTTCAAAGCTTCTAGGGTGCATTTAAAATGTCATATCATCATCTTTGTATGCATTGCACAATTGCCATGTGTTGATTGTTCTTCCGGTGTTGTTTGTGCATCGGTAGATCAAGGAGGTGAAGTGCCACCCCCGTCTCGTGACGATCCGTACTACCAGCCGTATCAACAAGGCAAGCGTAATCCCCCCTCTGAGCATATCTTATCCTATGTTTTCTCCACTATAATATTGCATGCGGTTCTAAATGTCAATTTTGTTGGATTAGAGTATCCTATAGTTGCATTAAGTTTCCGATGCCAATACCTGTTTCCCTCCTATTATCCATAGGTTGTATTGTTGGCCTGAGATACTAAACTATGCTATGTTGATGCTTAGCCATGCTTAGGCAAATGTTATCCGTCCGATGGATAGTTCATGTTGGAAACAGGTGTGAAATGTTCAGATGATGTGGAGAATTGTGGTGGCAGGTGATAAGATGCTAAAAGGTGGGGATGAGAGGCCACTGTGGTTGTGGTGCTTTGTCTCGTTCTCGCCGCCTAGGTGCGAGTTCTTTACCTCCCGAACCAAGACTGAGCGTGCAACCATGCGTGAGGCCTATGCAATTGCAGGAACCCTCATAGACTAAATAACTCGAGCGGGGCTAGCCAGGGTCCTCTAGTTCGGGCTTCCATTTGCGCGTGCGTGATGATGGTGGTTGAACTGATGAGGATGTGGTGTTAGGAAAATGAGTGGCCGTGGGGCGGGGTGTTGTGATCCTGGCAGTCCTACCGCCACTGATGATCCTGGAAAGTCCTTAACGAGGGAGAAGTCGACACCGCTCCCACCCAGCCGGCTTTCCAAGGAAGAGAGCTAATGCGCAGGTAATGGGCCGGACGGTACGCGTGGCAAACATTGTACACCCCTGCAGGGTAAATCTTTTCGAAAAGCCGTGTCCACGGTTAAGGACAACTTGGGAAAGGACGATAAGATCATAGAATAACTTTAACGGAATGATTAAAAACTGGGTACTAGAGGTACCACTCAAGATTGTAAGGTGAGCTTCCTCGAGGGTGATTCGGGGAGGTGCCTTTGATGAACAGGTACAATGGTTGATGATGAGTAAGGTGATGAAAGAAAGAGTTACTCTTACCTCTTTTGAAAATATTCTGAATAGTCGATGCCTTTGAGTTATGTTTTCATAAATAAAATCAGCTTTATGCAAAACAGCCATATAACTTTGAAAGCCTCATCGAGCTAAAGCTCTATATAATCTTGCGAGTTCGTCGAACTCAACGTCGTTTGTTTTGTTTCAGAGGAGGACTTCACCGACCTCGAAGGTGGGTTCTTTGTGGACGTCGACGAGTAGTCTGGGGTTCCCAGGTGGCAGCTTGGGACATCCCGGAACAGCTGGCGCTGTGATGTTTATCTGTAGGCCTCTTAGGCCATAATTGGATCTTGTTGTTTAGAACAACCTAATTTGCTTCCGCTTGTTGTAATGTTGGGTCTGTGACCTCTGGTTGTCATTTGCTATCTTTCTCTATTATAAGAGTTGAACTATATGATTTGTGTCGTAGAGTCTGTGATGTGCCAGTTGTTCCACAAGTCTTGATCTCTCTATTATACATTGAGGGTTGTGCCTGTGTTAAGGCATCAATCGGGGTGTTGCGTTGCCGATGATCCATTCCGAGCAACGCCTGCCAAAGGTTTTGGCCGGGGATTGGTAAACCCGTAACCTCCGGTTGTATCGCTTAACCGGTGACACACAGCATCACTGTATAACAGTCGGGTCGGGGCGCCACAAGTTGGTATCAGAGCAGTACTGCCTGTAGGAAACCCTTCTACTGGTCGATGTTGAGTCTAGTGTTTGTGAAAATATTTTAACCTAAAAATGAGTTGTGAAAACCATCTTAGGATTCTTTTTACTCCTTATCTGGTTACCCTCTAATCTCGGAGCAATCTTACCTCGATTTGAGTTTAAAGGTTTTACTCCTCGTCTGTTACTTCAAAATGATTAGAAACGGGGTGGGTTCGACCTTTAGTGTTATGTGTCCAGTTGCTCCCGCTGCGTTGCAATCCCAAATCAACTCAGATGTTTCTACCGAGTTAATCTTTGATCCTTTCTTTGGGTTTTAACCCACGGACTTGAACATAAGGTCCCGGATTGTGTCAACTAGAGTGTGTTAAGTTGTGATTTCTTAACTCTCACTAGTAGCACATGATGCTGATCTTTGACCCAAGTTCTATCTTGTTGTTTTCCTTCTCGCAAAGTATTATCGTCCCTAGTCTGTGTACTTGTGTAGACGCTAATGCTATTGTTCGACCATTCGGAGAAAGATACTAACTGTGTCATTGTCAAATCTCCAGAATGGCTCGAGGAGGCCGTGGAGGCCGTGGTGGTCGCGGTAACCACAATGATGATGAGGATGATCTGCCGCCACCACCCTCGATGGCTGAGGTCTTGATGGCCATTGAGGAGAACCGTGGGCGCAATGAGCGCTTGCTTGAGCAGTTGGTGCAGCAGAATGCACGGAGGAACGAGTGCAACACTCTCACTGAGTTCCTGCGCTCGCAGCCACCCACCTTTGCTGATGCTAAGGAGCCACTGGAAGCTGATGATTGGCTTCGTGCTTTGGAGCGCAAGTTCTCCGCGCTGCATGTCCCATTGGCTGAGCAAGTCAACTTTGCCACCTATCTCTTGGTTGGTGCTGCTGGCTGTTGGTGGGAAAGCCATGTGGCTTTGTTTCCAGCCAACCATGTCTTCACCTGGGCTGATTCCGCACTGCCTTCCGTGCGGAGTACATTCCCAGCCGATCATGGACTTGAAGAGGAGGGAGTTCCTGGATTTGCAACAGGGACGGATGGACCTCCGCACTTATGGTCGTGAGTTCAACCATCTCTCTCGTTACGCCCCAAGGGACGTGACCAATGATGCTGACAAGCAAGAGCTGTTCCGCAAGGGTCTGACTCCGCAGCTCCGCTATGAGCTATTGCCCTTCAGGTTCCAGACCTATCAGGAGCTGTTCAACCAGGCTTTCACTCTTGAGCAAGGAAGAAAGGAACTTGAAGCTTCCAAGAGGCCCGCACACGGGGACCACCAGAGTTCCTCGGGTTCTGAGAGCAAGAAGCGCAGGGTGTTTTTCCCTACAGCGCCGTACCTCGTGCTCCATTCATGCCGAGGCAGCAGGATACAGGCCACCTCCTCCGCGCCCCACTACTTCGACACTTGGGGTAGGCGGGAGTGGGTACCGTCCTATGCTACCTGCTCCACCTGGAGTCACTTGCTACACCTGTGGCCAGGCTGGCCACTACTCCAGGGAGTGCCCCCAGAAGGCACCTCTCGCGATAACTCCTGCACGAGCCCCTGCCACTCCAACTGGCAAGGCTGGACCTATTGTGCGTGGTCGCCTGAACCACATCTCTGCTGAAGAAGCTGAAGAGGACCCCGGCGTTCTCATGGGTGAGTTACGAATCAACAACAACGTGCTACAGTTTTGTTTGACTCTGGAGCATCGCATTCATTCATATCCATAGCTTTTGCAAAAGACCACAAAATACCGTTTGAGAAATGAGCTGTCCCTTGGTGATTGCCACTCCTGGCTCCAAATGGCAAACCGATGGGGTTACTCCTGAAGTTCAGATTACTATCGGTTACTACTCTTTTCCTTTCGCCTTGGTAGCTCTGAGGTCAAGTGGCATTGATGTCATACTGGGCATGAACTGGCTAGCCAAATACCAGGCTAATCTCGACTGTGCTGCCAAGACCGTCACCGTGACCAATTCTTCCGGTGACAGTGTGAAGTATTGGTCTGCATTGTCAAGACCTCCGTCCTCCATCATACCCAACTCACCTGAGATTCTCCTTTGCTTTATGGAAGGCGAATCCTCCTGAAATCCAGGACATACACGTGGTGTGTGACTTCCCGGATGTGTTCCCGGAAGAATTGCCTGGCATGCCTCCTGACCGAAGTGTGGAGTTTGTCATAGAGCTACTTCCCGGTACCGCTCCAATTTCCAAGAAGCCCTACCGTATGCCGGTGGAAGAGTTGGCTCTGTTGAAAGAGCAAATTGATCAGCTGTTAGCTAAGGAGTTCATCCAGCCTAGCAGTTCACCATGGGGTTGTCCGGTACTCTTTGTCAAGAAGAGGGATTCTACCGTGCCTCGTCTAGTCTCTGACTATCGACCGTTGAATGCGGTGACAATCAAGAACAAGTATCCTATTCCTCGCATCAATGATCTGTTGGATCAGTTAGCTGGTGCAACGGTATTCTCCAAGATGGATCTGAGGTCAGGCTACCATCAGATAAAAATCAGAAAGGAGGATATTCCAAAGACGGCATTTGTTACTCGTTATGGCTCATATGAGTATACCGTCATGTCCTTTGGTCTCACAAATGCCCAGCTACTTTCATGAGGCTCATGAACTCCATTTTCATGGATTATCTTGACAAGTTTGTCGTCATTTACATCGATGACATCCTCATCTATTCCAAAACCAATGAAGAGCATGAGGAACATCTTCGTTTGGTTCTGACAGACTTCGAGAACACCGCCTCTATGCCAAGTTCTCCAAGTGTGAGTTTTGGTTGGATAATCTTTTTCCTTGGTCATGTGATATCCGCTAATGGTGTGGCTGTCATTCCTGACAAGATTCAGTCCATTCTGGATTGGAAAACTCCAATGTCAGTCAAGGACATTCGAAGCTTTCTCGGATTGGCGGGTTACTACCGCCGATTCATCGAAGGTTTCTCCAAGATAGCCAAGGCCCTGACTGACCTTCTCAAGAAGGATAAAAAGTTTGTATGGTCGGCCGAAGCTGAAGAGAGTTCAAAACACTGAAAGCCAAGCTCACGTCCGCTCCTGTGCTTGTCCTGCCGGACACAAGCAAGGATTTCGTCGTCTTCTGTGACGCCTCTTGCAAGGCTTGGGCTGTGTGCTAATGCAAGATGGCCATGTGGTGGCATATGCTTCTCGCCAACTTAAGCCGCATGAGCTCAACTACCCAACTCATGATCTAGAACTTGCCGCGGTGGTCTATGCTTTGAAGCAATGGAGACCATACCTGTTTGGTAACCGTTGCGAGATCTTCTCGGATCACAAGAGTCTGAAGTACCTCTTCACCCAGCCGGATTTAAATCTCAGGCAAAGGCGTTGGTTGGAGTTAATCAAGGACTATGATGTGAGTCTGAACTATCAACCCGGCAAAGCAAACGTCGTGGCTGACGCGCTAAGTCGGAAGTCCTATTGCAACAATCTGATGATTGAAAAGGCCCAACCTGCCCTTCATGAAGAGTTCTCTCGTTTGAACTTAAAATGGTTCCCTCCGGCTATCTAGCAAATCTGGAGATCAAATCTACTCTTGTAGACCAGATTAAGGATGCTCAAACCGTGACAAGGGTATTCTAAAATCAAGGAGAACATTGCTAGCGGGAAGGCAAATGTTTCTATCAATGAATCCGGAGTTGTTTATTTTGGTGACCGCTTGGTAGTGCCAAAGAAACGAAAATTGAGGGAGTTGATCCTCCAAGAAGCTCATGAATCTCCTCTCTCTATTCATCCCGGTAGTACCAAAATGTACCAAGACCTTCGACCACTATTCTGGTGGACTCGTATGAAACGAGAAATTGCCAAGTATGTTGCTGAATGCGACACATGTCGACGGGTAAAGGCTGAACATCAAAGACCTCCCGGCACTCTTCGCCCTATTGCAGTCCCGAGTGGAAATGGGATGAAATTGGTATGGACTTCATCACCGGGTTTCCCCGATCTCAAAAGGGCAACAATGCAATTGGGTAATCATTGATCGTCTTTCCAAGGTTGCTCACTTCCTACCAGTCCGTGATGATATACGGGCAAGTCAACTTGCTGACTTGTATTTGGCTCGTATTGTTCCATTGCATGGGGTCCCTCTGAGGATCATATCGGACCGTGGAAGTATCTTTGTCTCCAAGTTTTGGCAGAGTTTCCAAACTGCTATGGGGTCCCGTCTCAACTTCAGTACCGCTACCATCCCAAACTGATGGTCAGACCGAAAGAGTGAACCAAGTGTTGGAAGACATGCTTCGGGCATGTGTAATCTCTTTTGGCAAGGGTTGGGAAAAGTATCTCCCTTTCGCGGAGTTCTCCTACAACAATAGCTATCAAGCTAGTCTGGGCATGGCTCCATTCGAGGCTCTATATGGAAGAAAATGCCGTACTCCTCTAAATTGGTCCGAGACCGGAGAGAGAGCACTCTTTGGTCCGGATGTGATCAATGAAGCTGAGGAGAAGGTTCGAATCATAAGAGAGAATCTGAAGATTGCTCAGTCTAGGCAGAAGAGCTACTATGATAAGCACCATCAGGAAATTCACTATGAAATTGGTGATAAAGCTTATCTCCGTCTCTCCCCTTCGTGGCGTTCGCCGCTTCGGAATCAAAGGGAAATTGGCCCCTCGCTATGTTGGTCCTTTCACCGTTCTAGAAAAGCGAGGAGATCTTTCTTATAAGTTGGAGTTACCGGTCAAATTCCCAAATGTGCATGATGTGTTTCATGTCTCCCAACTTCGCCGTTGTTTCAAGGATCCTATCCATGGGGTCAATCATGAGGAGCTAGATCTACAAGAAGACCTCACTTATCGTGAGCATCCTATCCGTATCTTGGATGAAGCTGAAAGAAAGACCCGGAACAAGACTACCAAGTTCCTCAAAGTTCAATGGTCTCACCATACCGAGGAAGAAGCAACTTGGGAACGAGAGTCTAGTCTTCGTGAGGAGTATCCCGACTTCTTTACGCAATCTTAGAATCTCGGGACGAGATTCCTGTAAGGAGGGTAGATTTGTAACAGCCAAAGTTGTGAACCTCAAAAACCCGAGTAAAATTTTCGCTTTTGCATATCATTCATGCATCATAGCATTCTTGTTACATTGCTAAACAACACACACTAAATGGGTTGGGCAACATTGAGGAACACAATGATTGAACTTGTTTCAACAAAATCTCCAAACAAAGAAGACACTCAAAGTTGCAAAACAAAAATAGTTTGACATTTCATATTTGTCAAGGAAGTTCCTAGAGCTCAAAACAATATTTTGTAATTGCTTTGAAATCCTAAAGGAGCAACATTTTCAAATTTAGCATTAATGCCTTAAGTCAACCCTATGAACAAAAGTGGTCCAAACTATTTTATTTGACAACACCAATTTTTGTGGTGCCTCTACATGTTATTGGGAGGCTACCCAAATTTTTGCAGATTTTTATAAAATATTTTGGTGCCTAAATAAAATCAGAGAATGTGCTGGTTTTAATTTTAAAAGGGCAAAAGGACCTATCCGTGGAGGAACAAAAGTTCCAGGGGGCTGTTTGCAAAATTGGCGTCTTCTTCCTGTAGCGACCGGGAAGCTCGCGTTGCGCCGGATCAGCTCGCCGTGGCCATGCCGCACCGCGCCGGGGCCCCCTCCGCTGCCTCACCCCTGCGAGGAGCACGCACCACCGAGCCCCCACCTGCTCCATTCCTCCCCTACCTGCTCCCCTTCTCTTCTCCCCCGAGCTCCCGCGCTACGCCATGGCTGCCGCCACAGTTGACCACCGCTCCCCGCCGTCTTAGCCCGCGCCGAGCACCGCCGGGTGGAGCAAAAGCTCCGCCGTGCCGTCCCACGCATCCCCGCCGGAGGAATCGACGCGGGAGGGCTGAAATCGGCCGCGCCATCCCCGACCCCGCCGCTGCTGCTCGAGCTCCGCCGCGAGCAAATCCGTCGCCACCGTTGCACCACCGCCGTCGCCGTTCCTCCACACGCGTTCGTGGTGAGATAACCGTGCCAATGCACCTTCCCCTTCCTCTCCAAGCGCTAGCTCGCCGTCGCCGTAGTCGTGCGCCACCGAGGCCGCGCGTTCGTGCCCGTGCGTCGCTCTTCTTTTTCTCTTCTCAGGTATTTTTCCGACCGGAAACTCCGGCCCAGCTCCGGTGTCGCTCCGGACTCGGTCCAGTGGCTGCCGCCGCTGGCCCAAAAATAGCCGGACCGGAAACTCCGGCCCGTGTGCCCTTTTGGACCGGAAATTCCGGCCTGGACAGAAAAATTTGCAATATTTTTCTTTTCCTTTCACCCTTGTATCCCTAAATGTTTAAATTACATATTGTTGCTAAGTACATCATCTAATGGTCACTTTAAAAAGAAAAGTTAGAAAATTAATAACTTTTATCGGTGTATCCGAAAAATGCGGGTAATACACCAAAATGTCCAAAAATTGTGATTAAACCTCTAAACTAAATATCATGCATATGTGATCACAATTGAAGTACGGTGCTTCTAGTAGTATTATAATCATAAATTTAAAAGAGAAATTTATAAAAGTAATAACTTTATATCGGGACCTCCGAAAAATGTGTTCCTTATATCAAAATGCTCAGAAAAACATGAGTGATCCAAAATCATTATCATCATGCATCATCGATCACAATTACAATAATGTGCTCTAGTAGTAATGATAATCATTAAGTTGTAATATGGGGTTTCTTCCAAATTATGCAATAAATATACCGGGGACCCCATTTAACTTGCTGCTCATGTTCAAAGCTTCTAGGGTGCATTTAAAATGGCATATCATCATCTTTGTATGCATTGCACAATTGCCATGTGTTGATTGTTCTTCCGGTGTTGTTTGTGCATCGGTACATCAAGGAGGTGAAGTGCCACCCCCGTCTCGTGACGATCCGTACTACCAGCCGTATCAACAAGACAAGCGTAATCCCCCCTCTGAGCATATCTTATCCTATGTTTTCCGCAAATATTTTCTCCACTATAATATTGCATGCGGTTCTAAATGTCAATTTTGTTGGATTAGAGTATCTTATAGTTGCATTAAGTATCCGATGCCAATACCTGTTTCCCTCCTATTATCCATAGGGTTGTATTGTTGGCCTGCGATACTAAACTATGCTCTGTTGATGCTTAGCCATGCTTAGGCAAATGTTATCCGTCCGATGGATAGTTCATGTTGAAAACAGGTGTGAAATGTTCAGATGATGTGGAGAATTGTGGTGGCAGGTGATAAGATGCTAAAAAGGTGGGGATGAGAGGCCACTGTGGTTGTGGTGGTTTGTCTCGTTCTCGCCGCCTAGGTGTGAGTTCTTTACCTCCCGAACCAAGACTGAGCGTGCAACCATGCGTGAGGCCTATGCAATTGCAGAAACCCTCATAGACTAAATAACTCGAGCGGGGCTAGCCAGGGTCCTCTAGTTCGGGCTTCCATTTGCGCGTGCGTGATGATGGTGGTTGAACTGAGTTGAGGATTGTGGTGTTATGAAAATGAGTGGCCGTGGGGCGGGGTGTTGTGATCCTGGCAGTCCTACCGCCACTGATGATCCTGGGTTAGTCCTTAACGAGGGAGAAGTCGACACCGCTCCCACCCAGCCAGCTTTCCAAGGAAGAGAGCTAATGCGCAGGTAATGGGCCGGACGGTACGCGTGGCAAACATTGTACACCCCTGCAGGGTAAATCTTTTCGAAAAGCCGTGTCCACGGTTAAGGACAACTTGGGAAAGGACGATAAGATCACAGAATAACTTGAACGGAATGACTAAAAACTGGGTACTAGAGGTACCACTCAAGATTGTAAGGTGAGCTTCCTCGAGGGTGATTCGGGGAGGTGCCTTTAGTGAACAGGTACAATGGTTGACGATGAGTAAGGTCATGAAAGAAAGAGTTACTCCTTACCTCTTTTGAAAATATTCTGAATAGTCGATGCCTTTGAGTTATGTTTTCATAAATAAAATCAGCTTTATGCAAAACAACCATATAACTTTGAAAGCCTCATCGAGCTAAAGCTCTATATAATCTTGCGAGTTCGTCGAACTCAACGTCGTTTGTTTTGTTTCAGAGGAGGACTTCACCGACCTCGAAGGTGGGTTCTTTGTGGACGTCGACGAGTAGTCTGGGGTTCCCAGGTGGCAGCTTGGGACATCCCGGAACAGCTGGCGCTGTGATGTTTATTTGTAGGCCTCTTAGGCCATAATCTGGATCTTGTTGTTTAGAACAACTTAATTTGCTTCCGCTTGTTGTAATGTTGGGTCTGTGACCTCTGGTTGTCTTTTGCTATCTTTCTCTATTATAAGAGTTGAACTATATGATTTGTGTCGTAGAGTCTGTGATGTGCCAGTTGTTCCACAAGTTTTGATCTCTCTATTATACATGAGGGTTGTGCCTGTGTTAAGGCATCAATCGGGGAGTTGCGTTGCCGATGATCCATTCCGAGCAACGCCTGCCAAAGGTTTTGGCCGGGGATTGGTAAACCCGTAACCTCCGGTTGTATCGCTTAACCGGTGACACACAGCATCACTGTATAACAGTCGGGTCGGGGCGCCACATCCTTCCCCTCGCCACATCGATTCTCTCGAGACCGAGCCTAAAGCACGCGCGAGAGAGATATTCTTCGCCGGAACTTCTCCGTCGAGCACCAACGGAGGCACAGGATCTAAGCCACTCCGGCATCCATCCACTATGACTTCCGGTGGAGATCTTCACGCGACCACCACCTCCACCGACGCAGCTGCAGCGGCGGCTGTGGCATCTGCGGCTTCTTCCGCGGCTGCGGCGGCCACGGGCACCCGGCTTCCGCGACCGTGGCGGCTACGGGTGCTTCTACATCCGCGGCCGTGTTTTCTACCGCTTCTCCGGCGACCCAAACTATGGCGGCGCCGGGCACATCCGCGGGCGGAAATCCTAGCGCTGCCGCGGGATCTACTCCACCGCCACCTCCCCTTTCCAGCCCTCTGCGCGTAACCCCGGAAACGGGCGGCGAGGCGGACAACACCAACGTCGGCGAGGAGGCGGACGCGGAGGCGGCCGGAGCTGAGGAAGACGGCGAGTCGGGCGCCGAAAACTGGATCCCGTGCTCCATCGACTTCGCCTTATTGAAGAGTCTGGAGAAAGACGGCTTTCTTCGCAAGGACGAATGGCGGCTCGAAGAAGAAGACGAGGAGCCGAAACCCCGGGATGGCGAACGAGTCGTCCTGGCCTCCCACATCATGCGAGGTTTGGGCTTCCCTCCTTCCGCCTTTTTCCTCCAAGTATGCGATCACTACGGCGTCCAACCCCACAATCTCACTCCCAACTCCATCCTCTACCTTTCCGGCTTTCAAGCCTTATTCGAGTGATACTTAGGAATAGCTCCTAGGTTAAATTTCTTCGTCTACTGCTTTTATGTCAAACGCACTGCCGTAGATGGACTGCTTCCAGTCTGCGGGACCATTACCTTCAATCTGCGACGAGGCAGAGAGGAATGGTTCCCGAAAATCCGGACCAGTGAATCCGTCAAACACTGGACGGGTTCTTTCTTCTACTGCGCGGATGTCCCGTTTCCTAGAAAGGATTCGGGAATCCCGCCTTTCCAAAACTCCGCCGCCACCCCGAAAGACAACTGGGCTCAAGACGCCGTCCGGGAGCTGCCTGTCGATCTGCTGAGGATTAAAAGGCGGATCTCGAAGCTAACTGCATCCAAACCCGAACTGACGGGAATGGATACAGTCCTTTGCTGGTACGGTCGGCGAATCCAGCCTCTGGCTCATCGCTCCGACCGCCTTCTTTGCGCTTACACGGGCATTGAAGACTCCATGCGAGCAACTGCAACGGGAATGTCAGAGAAGACATTCAGGAAACGGGTTAACCACCTAGTTTCCACCCGGACGCAGTACACAGAGAGCCGTGGAATGTATACGGACACCAATCCTCCACCCAAGGTAATTTCCATCTTTTGGGTGAAGCATGCTTTGCAATTACGAATATGCATGTAATACATTATTCCTCTTTTGCAGCTTGAAGATCTCACTGAAGATCAACTTGTGTCGGAGGAGGAGGAGGCACTCCTGAAAGCCCGGATGGCGGCTGAAGGCGGCAGAAAGCGCAAGAAGCCTGCCACCACCAAGGACGCTGTCAATTTGGACGGTGTTCCTGTCGCCACCTCCAGGTAATCCGGCTTTCGCTCTTATCCTTTTCTTTTGACTAAGTCCATTTGTATTAATCTTCCTTTTGTCTACCTTTTCAGCCTTACTCCTACCTCTCTTAAGGGGAAGAAGAAGAGGCAAAAGGTGCTTGCTCACCGGGGGCGCAGGGATTCTCCAGCTGTCGCTCCCACTACTCCCGCCGCCAACCTTACGGGGGATCATTCCGTCCCTCCAAAGGACGAAGATTTCCCCCTTCCAAGCCAGCCCAGCCAGCCTGATACGTCAATACCAGACGTGCGGGAAAGGGCGGATGCTGCTCATGGAGAAGGTCCTTCTTTCGTCAATCTTGACGAAGATGTTCCTTCTTTTGAAGAGAAATTCAAGGTAAAGGAAGAGGTTTTCGACGAAAACGACTATTTGCACGATTGGGCTTGGCATCAATTCGCCAGAGTTCCTCCTCCTCGTTCCAATAACTGGCCACGAGGCGGCATTGTAATCCGGAATAACTACACTTTTTCCCCTCGGCAGGCCATGAATGACGGAATTGCCCATATGGGGATAACATTCCAGGAATACAGCAAAGAATTCATCCAAATGCTTGGAGGTATTCAAAGGATGAGCCAGGTATACTTCCAGCCCCCAAGTATTAATTTGTAGAATATCTTTCTCTGATTAATGCTTTTAAGTACAACTTTCATCCTTTGTACTCAGCCATTCTTTTCTTATCCGTCTTTTCACAGCAAACTTCCGAGTATATCAACAAGGAAATTCTCGATAAGCTCGCTGTGAAGAACAAAGAAGTGCGGGGACTTCTCAAAATCACAGAAGAGAAGGAATCCGAGCTTTTTGTGCTTCAGAAAAAGCTTGAGGAGAATGCTGGTAACTGATAATCCAACTTTATTCTTCCTTCTTTTGCTTTTCCTGCGGGTTTATAACTTTCCGCGTTTTTTCTTTGTTTTCGTCCTTCCAGCCATCGTTGCTGAAGCTAAACAGGTCATCTCGGATGTCGGAAACGCTTCTTACCTCCGAGATGAAAACCTTCAGCTTCACCAGGAAAACATGAGGATCCAAAAGGAACTCGATCAAAGCCGAAAGGCTTTGAAAAAGGATGAATCCATCATCCACGATCTGGAGAATACTCTTCGTGTTCATCTGGAGGAAATCGAGGAAATGGATAAACATATCCTTGGTATGCATTTCTGCCTTCTCTTTTCATCATTTTCCATGCTTTCTCCTTTTGACTCTAACTGCTTTCTTTTTGCAGTTGAAAATGATCCAACTCCTAGCATTGATCGCATCTGCGCTTTCGGCGAGTTTGTCGAAACAATGAAGAAATCTGGGAGACGTCTTGTCAGCAAGCTTCTCCCAGAACACAAGGACAAATACTCCGACATCGTTGAGCTGCCAGCAGCCGTTGAGGAGATCATCTCTCAACGCCAGAACTGGGTGCCATCCGGCGTTCAGGGTGGGGTGAGCATGGCCCTTGGCCTAATGAAGATGCACTATCCCTCCGCCAAACCTTGGCGCCTTGGCACCGGTATCCCGCAAGCATACAGCGAAGCTGAAAGGGCGGAGATCTTTGAATCCGTCAAAGGCTTCGCCTCCAAGATCGCTCGGATGGTCTCCACCACCACCTTCTACCCGGAAGAGGAAATTCCGGCGACTCCGGAGAACCCAAGTGACAGCGACGAATATGACGATGCCGAGGATGCGGACGAGTGATGGCCGTCCTGCAAGGAAATGGCGAAAGACTGCATTACCCGAATTTCATGTAATACATAGTTTGTAATGCAGGCCTTTGTGCCCTTTTTGTATAAAACATCCTATTATGCTTTTGCAAATATTTGAGAACTTGCAAGCAAAAAGTCTCCCCTTCTTTTAAGTTCTCTGGTTTGTATGCTTTGAATTTTCCTAGTGGTTTTGACGGATCCTTAAGTCGGAATCTTCAAGCCAAGCAACCGGGTTTAACACCAATCAGTCTAAACTCGGAATCATGAGCCGTACTTTTGGCGTCTTAACTTACTAGTCCAGTGACCCAACATACAAACTATCAGATAATACTTAAGTATTAGGGAGAGAAAACGCATGACCTCCGAGCAGGCAGGCAAAATTCGGTGTTCCTGAGCCTTAAGGCTGAAAGCATTCAGTTATTTTAACGCCGAGCACGCAGGCAAAATTCGAGTTAACATTGAATTAAATTGATAGATCACTGGAAATAGAAAAGACGGAAAGTGCTAACCAAGAGAGAGAAAAACAAGAAATTTGCACATTTTTCCGACAACTTTATTTCGTGATCTCAATGATGTTTACATAGAATTGTACTAAGTGTAGAAAGGACGTAACTGCTGGATGCTCCATGGGCGTTTTGTCTCTTCTAACTTTACATCTATGTGTCTTTTCCTCTTGCGATCCTTCTTTTTGGGGTCTTTTTCGTCATCCCGGATATCTACAAGGTAATATGACCCATTTTTCATAGCTTTGCTTATGACGAAAGGTCCCTCCCATACTAGGGCCAGTTTGTGTTCTCTTTCCTGCACTCTTCTCAGCACTAAATCTCCCTCTTTGAAGGATCGATGTTTGATTTTCCGACTATGGTAACGTCGTAAACCCTGCTGGTAAATGGCGGATCGTTGTAACACAAGCTCTCGTTCTTCTTCCAGAAGATTAACGGCATCCTGTCACGCAATCTCGGTATTAGCTTCGTTGTATGCTTGCACTCTAGGGCTGTCATGGATAATATCCGTTGGAAGCATGGCTTCCGCTCCATAAACCAGGAAAAAAACCGTCTGCCCCGTTGATCTATTCGGCGTTGTGCGTATGCTCCAAAGCACAGATGGCAATTCTTCAACCCATGCTCCTGCTGCTCTGTGGAGCGGTGATTCGAGTCTTGGACGTATGCCTTGCAACATTGAGCTATTCATATGTTCCACCTATCCATTAGATTGTGGGTGTGCCACAGAAGCTAAATCAAGGCAGATTCCATTTTGCTTGCAATACTTTGCCAATTCTCCAATTGAAAAATTGGTTCCATTGTCTGTGATTATGCTGTGTGGCATGCCATATCTCATGACTAGGTCAATGATGAAGTTTCTGGCTATCACACCATCAAGTTTTTTGATGGGTTTGGCTTCCACCCACATGTTATACTTATCTACTGGAACCAGTAAATGCGTTAATCCGTCTCTTGCAGTTCTGAATGGCCCCATCATATCCAGCCCCCAGACCGCGAAAGGCCATGTTATGGGAATGGTTTTGAGTGTTATGGGAATGTATTAACAATGCGCTCGGCATCCTTTTTGGCTGTAAGCCAGAAAAATCCAGCTCGGAATGCTTTGTGAACAATGCTTTTTGCCATCTTTCTGATTTCCATCATCCCGATTACTATATTGTCGGGGATTTGGTTTTGCCGGATGAGATCCTGTTTTTGACGCTTCGTCCCTATCTCTGGGATCTTTCTTGTCTTTCTTCGGATGTTCCTCCTTTCCTTTTGAACCGCCCGAATCTCCCGGCTCACTAGGTTGAGGTGCTGCAGCGGTGGCCGTGGCGGTTCTGCATAAAGACGAAGTATCGAAAAGCCTGCCAGAACGCGCTTGTCCTCGTTGTTGCTGCGCAATGCCTTTCCCAGGAAAGCATACACTCCTTGTAGCTTCTCGTCCGTGGAGTACAGGTCGTCATTCAGGATGGCGAACACAGCTTCCGCGTTTTCGGCTGCGGTTTTGTAGATGCGTTCTCCCTTAGCGTTAACACTGTATACCTGCTTTTGCCAAGCCGGATTTTCCAGACGTCTTTTGGCTGGCAGGTCTTCCGGTTTTGCAACTCCGGGTATATTTATGGGCCTGATTGCTGATCGATTTCGGCGTTCGTATTCCTCTATTTCCTCCTGCTTAACCTTAATGGCAGCTTGGGCTTTTAATAGGCTTTCACGAGACCGGTATAACTGCTGCTGTTGCCGCATCAGGGCATGCCTTCTTGCTTCCAGTACTTCTGGTGGTGGTGCCTGCCGACCGGCGTTTGGAGCAGATTAGCTTCATCAAGTTCCGTCATCTGTGGAGCCGGAACGTCGTCAATGTGCTTCTGCTTTTTCTTTTCGGCCACCTTTGCACCGCTAGACCCACCGACTTCCAGATTTTGATTGGCTATCTCTGTCAACCTATCTGTCTTTTTCTTCTGGGTTTTGGCATAAGCTTTCTTTGCGGACTTCTTCTTTTTCTTTGAGGATGGGGGTTTGCTGCGACTTCGTCTTCCGTTAATTCCTGAACCTCAGGGAATTCCGAGTCTTCCTCCTCCTCTTCCTCTCCGTTCGCGTTATCCGCAGGCGGAGGCGTTCTGGGATCTGCTTCCGAATTTTTCTCGTTACCTGCCTTATCGGCGGGTTTTGCCATGAGGACTTCGTGGAGGCATCCCTGCATGGATTTGACTTTTCGCTCAAAAGCATCTCCATCATCGTCGGAATCTGTGTCGGAAGTACCAGATCCGGTTTCCAGATCTAATTTTGCCTCGATATCGGCAAGAATAGATCCGGCTTCCGAGGTTTCTGCTTGTTGAGCAGGTGTCGGGTCTTCCACTTGTTCTGTGGGTTGTTCGTCTTCTGCCTTTTCTACAGGTTCTTCTGCACCATGCCGACGAAATGCGATCTGGGCATTGACATCTCCTGAGAGGTATAACATCCAGTCATACTTTGGCGATATGCCGAAATTAGATCTTGATCTGCCCCGACGTATGAATAAGGCAGATCGGCTCCGAAGCCGGCGTCAAGACCGTCTTCGATTGGGCATAGGGCAGGTGGGATAAATTTGCTTCCACCACGGAACCCCAGTGCTTCCGCCATTAAACCTATGAAAATATTAGTTGATCCAATAGGAAGGACGTAGGCACTTACAAGATGGTTCCGTGCCGGCATGTAGGAGTTGTTGTCGATGAAGTGTCCGACGTTTCCGTCGAACCCGAGGCTTCCAACTGTGATTGTGCTGCCGATCCCGCCGAGTATTCCCGCTCGGAACGTCACCCCGGACGCCGCTTGCCCCACGGTAGGCTCCAAGTGTCGAGTTATCGTAGTATGGTTCATGGCAGGGGGTGCCATAAGCCTGAGGTAGAGCGTGGGCGGAAAGCGTAGGGTAGTTGCCGGCAGCGGGGACACAAGTTTACCCAGGTTCGGTACGTCGCGGCTATGGCGGCGCCCTACTCCTGCAATCTCACTATATCAGGGCTAAAGCCTGAAGTATACAAAATACAATGTGAGTCTAGGGTTTCTATCTCGCTAAAGATCTTGCCTCTGGGGCGGCTCCCATCCGGCTTTAATAGATAGCCGGACTAGGGCTTACAGGAAGGAAAACGTGGCAACTAAGAAAAGTATTCATATTCTTGGACGACAAGATGTCCGGCTTCTTCTCCAAGCCGGATTACGCGCTGGGCCATAATCCGGGTCTTCTAGAATTCGCCTTCACGTGCGTCGGCCTGCTGGGCCGCCCAATGGAGCTCATCGCACCATTACCCGTGGGCCACCCTGGCAGTCCGGCCTTTGGCCAATGCCGGATATACCCCTATTTGGCATATCTCTGACAATACTCCCTTACAGTTCCTTTAAACGATATTTTATATTTGGCATATCTCTGACAGTACCCCTATTCGGTCTGCCTCGTCTTTCAGGTAGTGGTGTTCCGGTGTTGTCGGACTTCTCTTCGCACAACCATATGCTCCCCGTGGCGCGCTTCTGGCGCGGATGACAGTTCCTAGGCTTGCAGATGGCGGCTGTGGAGGTGGCTCGCTCCCTACGCGTGCGCAATGTCGCGGCGATGCTCTGTCGGACTAACGAGTTCCTGGGCTTGTAGATGGAGGCCATGGTTGCGGTTTCCTACAATCTGGGAGTCTCGTAGCAATGGAGAGTTGGGTCTTATGTGAGTTTCTTGATGCG
This sequence comes from Poa pratensis, assembly GCA_947311845.1. NCBI lineage: Eukaryota > Viridiplantae > Streptophyta > Magnoliopsida > Poales > Poaceae > Poa > Poa pratensis. Next base: position 16,378,641 of record CAMZMU010000088.1, read on the forward strand.
GGTCCTGTCCTCCACTGGGGATATGTTGGCGTGCCTTGTGTGGTGTTCGCGGTGTGTCCATGGCTTGTGTCGCTCTTCGACACCGCCGATGGATGGTGCGTCCTCTAAAATGCTATGCCCTCGCTCTTCGACATCGTCGGTGGATGGTGCGTCCTCTGAAATGCTATGCCCTCGCTCTTCGACATCGTCGGTGGATGATGCGTCCTCTGACATGCTATGGCATTCGAATAAAGTGTGGCTCGAGACATGGTGAGTGTGTGTGCGTCGTGAAGGTTTTAATATTGTGGACTCGGCTTAGTGGCGCCTTTCGATTTCGCCAACGGCATCGTCGTCCGTGTCTGGCCGTTCGAGGTGTCATCGTTGATCTTTGGGAGAAAAAAAACTACTCCCTCCGTGGTTCATAGGGCACAATTTGAAAAACCTGAAGTCCTAAAACCCCTCACCTCTTAGCCCCTTCCGTAATGGTTGTATCTTGGCACGATATCATAGGCATATTGCTGACGTGACACTATATTAATTTAAGAAAGAGAATGATCTTGTATCTTATTTAGAATACGGCTCTTCCACGAGATCATAGGCAAAAGATGTGATTAGACCAATCACATGCAAGTATGAGACCAAATTCATGAAATACTAGTTCATTATTAGATATAACACTTAAGAAACCATGCATTAGATTGGTTGTTTCCTATAATACACTAGTACCTAGGATACCATGCTAAGAGACTGCATTATGGAAGGCCTTAGGCACATTTACATTAATTCTCTTCTAACTAGTGGATGGTTGCTTCTCTCCACCAATGAGTGCAATATTTAAGCACCAGTGAATGAATACTTAGGGCGCAGAGAATTGTCATATGTGTCCTATGAATAGGACTAAGGGAGTACTTACACTTGAGTGTAATTAATTCCAATAAATGTTCTTACACTTGAGTATTACCATGCCTAAGTTTTGAAAATTTATCAAATGAAGTTCAAAAGTCTAAAATAAAACCCGTACCAAACGGGGTCAAATACGGTGTAACATGCCTCAACGATATTTCTACAAGGCCATGAATGACAAACTTTTGAAAAAAAAAACACTTAAATTGCTCTTTTTTTTTTTTTGAATTTCACTTAAATTGCTCTCGAAGCAACGCGTTTACCTTTCTGTTCTTCCGCCTTCCCCACCCTTGTGCCGAGCTTCACTAAGCGACTCGCGACACCAAATCGGAGCGGACGCGATTCACAAGTAACCCGGCGGCGGCGAAGGAGCAGGAGAGCCTCGGAGATGGTCACCCCGCCGCCCGCAGAATACTCCAATGGTGCGCCCTACGTGGGCGAGGGTCATGGCGGAGCCGACTGGGGCGTTCCCGAGGACGACGCGCGTAACAGGATCAGGCAGCATCTGGTTAGTCCCCATCCTCTTATCTAATCCAAGTCGAATTAGCACATCTAGGACATGTGTGAGCGATGCGATTGTGCCTGGATCGTGCTGAGCGTCGCGGGCCTTAGATCTGTTAGAGCAAAGCCATGCTTGTCTCCCCGCTAATCCTTGCTGCTAATCCCCTCTAAGCGCAGGCGGATTAGCTGCCTTTAGAGGGGGTTGACGCGATTTGAGCTGTATCCCGTGCTCTAAACCCTACTAATCTTTCTCCCGAGGCGATTTTTTTTTTTTGAGGGATTCTCCCGAGGCGGCGGAGGGTAAAAGCTGGGCTGACCGTAACTTTTGGGCCTACCCGCTGAGATTACCTGATTGCGTTACAGTTTTGAAGATCGTGGTAGTTCTAAAAATAGACCGTGGTACGGGCCCTGGCAGTTGGATTTTAACTGTCAGGATAAGATTTATGGTCCCATTTCCGCATTTACGATGCTCACGTTTAACAGGGGTATCCCCTTTCTGCTCCACATCGTGTTGAGGAAGGATGACATACTAGCATCCAGGACCATAAATAGCAACCCACATAATACGGAATCCTACTTTTGTGCGCTGCTAGTATCTATCATCTCTGTTTCTAGATATGAATCTTTGTTGCTGCTACTATATATACAACGTTTCAATTTAAACTGTCAGAGAGTAAGATTTCGGTAATTGGGACTTGTCCTCCTCCTCCTCACGTCTAACATTGTATATCCGTAATTTGGTACTTGTCCTCCTCCTCACGTCTAACATTGTAATCCTTTAGATTCAGATACGCAGCCCACGCTCTCCTTTTCTCCAACAGAAACGGAAAACATATCTCTGTCCTAACTGAATCGTATTCCCTTCCTTACAACAGAGGAACTACGGCACCAAATCAATGAAAAGATACACTTGTTCTCAAGTCATCGCAATTTGATGGAACTTCACAGCTTGTCCTGTCTTCAGTTTATGCAGTTTGATCGGTCAATCTTAGACAATCAAATCGTGGGGGAGTTCATCTAAAAAATAGTTTAATTGTATGAGATATATGAAAGAGAAGACAGGACAAGGTAACCTTTGGTGTTTTTCTTACTTAGCTTCTGCATAATACCCAACTGAAGAATTCAGGGAGGGGCGTTTAATACCTGACCGTAAATAGTTAAGGTAGTACCTAGTTGGTAAAATCAAGAAATCAAGATGTGCTATGCTAAACAATGCAACTTCTCGTTGGCCTAACTTATGTAAGGTGATCTGAGAACCAAGATTTGTGCTTTTGACGGCTTACTTTCTGCAGCCTCGGGGCATGACCATGGAAGACCTTGAATGTTTTCTCAGAGAAAGGATAATGCAGGCGCATCACCTGGAGCAGCCTACAGATGGCGTGGAAGCAGAAATCAGAGCAACTGTAAGTGACTCTTTCTCTTAATTTTTCAGAGTCTTTGGGCGATGTGAGAATCAGGATTAAAATGTTGGGCTGCAGATCTGGAACATGGCTCGTTCGTTCGCAGACCCCAGACCGCTGCGCACGCCCCTGCAGGAGCTTCGTGCTCGCCGCACATTGCTCTCCGCTGAAGGTGGCACCGTGGGGGTGGATGCTTCAGGCAGCACCGTCGTGCACGGGAACGCTCGAGGTGTGCACGTGGCTGCTAGACCTGGCACCAATGTGTACGCGGCCCCTGGGGGTGAAGTGTACATGCCTGCTGCTGCTGGGTTTGTGACCCACATGACTGCTGGAAGCGCAAGCGGAGGCGGCCTCATTCAACCCCTTCTGCTGTTCTCCAATCCCTCGGTATGCTTTCGGCACACAATGCTTTCCAGTTTCTCAAATATCGTGGTTGCTCAGTAGCTGGTATTTTGCATTCCCAAATCATTCAGTTTTAGATAAAAAAGCACAAAAGTAGGGCAGAAGCATGCTCATCTTTCTCACACTACTTGTGGGTCCAGATTAAGGTAGCTCATTTTTGGCATCAAGTCGTATTGGATGATTTGTGAATCAAGGCTAAACTTTTGCACTTTATCGTCTGCGCTGCAGGGCACAATCAATGGAGCACCACGGAGCTCTGGAGATGGAGCTGGACGTTATTTGCCACTTACCGTCAGACGTGCCTTCCCTGTGGGAGATGGAGAACCTCCATATTTGGGTGGGGGAGAACTTGCTGTCACGGATTTCTTCCCTGTGGGAGATGGAGAACCTCCCTATTTGGTTGGGGGAGAACTTGCTGTCACGGATTTCTACCCTGCGGGAGATGGAGAAACTGCCTATTTGGGTGGGCGAGCACTTGCTGTCACGGATTTCTTCCCTGTGGGAGATGGAGAAACTCCATATTTGGGTGGGGGAGCACCTGCTGTCATGGATTTCTTCCCTGTGGGAGATGGAGAAACTCCATATTTGGGTGGGGGAGCACCTGCTGTCATGGATTTCTTCCCTAGGGGAGATGGAGAAAATCCATATTTTGGTGGCTGGGCGCCTAATCCCTCCGTCGTCAGAGACGGAGGCGGTGCCAATGCTCGTGACCAGCATGTCATTGACATACCTCTAGCACCGCCGGCTGTAAGTGCTCATATTCTCCGGTTCCTCGGCGTGTTGACTTGAGATACCATTACTGTGTTTGCCTCCTCCTACAATTGAAGTACCGTGACAAGCTGAATTTTGCAGACGGGTACAGCTGACCGTGGCCTTAAGTATCTGGAGAAGCTGCTCTTCGGTTTTCTCCCTGCATCTGTGATCGCTCTTGTTCCCCTAAGTGGTGCTTCTGATAATGTCAAGCTGGTCACCTTCACCATCCTGGCCATGCTGATCGTGCTTCTTGTGGTCGGGATGTCCTCCAGGGCATCTGCTAAGCAGGTCGTTCGGCTTTCGGCCTGTGCTGGGATTTTTGCCATGACAGTTTTGGTCTCAACCCAGCTCTCTCGGGGTATCGACATTGCTATTGCTGCATTTGTTGGCATGGCACTCTGTGGTGGCATCATCTGTGGTGGCATCACCCTTGCAATGTGATCATGTCCTTTCGACAAGTGTAAAGTAAACCACGAAACGACTTGACACTGGTAGAGTCTTGAAGGATAGACTGCTACCCTATTGCTGCGAAGGATGCGAAGGATTCTAGTCATGGGTAGTATTGGAATAGTCGGACCCTTGGGGAGGAGAATAAATTTTTCTGATAAATCATTGTACATGTCTTATGCCTGGAAGTGTGATCATATTTAGCTGAGTTTCTGGCTCGCTGTATTTGGGCCTACTTGGTCAGACGCAAGCTGGGCATGTCTGCTGCCGATGGCGGTGGCAGGCGGACTGCTTTCTCTCCCTCGCCTTGTGCTGCTGCAGCTATTATCCCTTCGTGTTGTGCTGATGCTGTGCGGCGAGGACGGCTCGAGGCACGCGTCTCTTCCTGGATGCGCGTAAGGCTTTGTGGAAGCGTCTGGGAGCTTTAGAAATAACAGGGTAGAAGAGGAGAAGCGCAGCGGAGGAGATCGACTTGCGGCGGCCCGGTGCCGGAGTCGGAGAAGACGGCTTCCATGCCGGCGATTGGGGAAGACCCGACTCGATTCCTTCGATAATGAGAACCAGTAGAAGCATGCGGGTCTAGTTGGCAAGGTTTAGGGTCGCAGCGACAAGAACATCAACGGGAACGAGGAGCAATGCCCGCGGCGGCGTGGACCGAACGCCGATCGCGAGTTCTCAACGAACAACAAACGATACAATCTGAAAATTTGGGGAGAGGTGGTCCAGAGCGCTACGAGCACGTGCGTAAGGTCAAAAGGCCGGTAGGATAAGCTAGCGGCCGACGGCGGCCTCCAGCGACGGCGCGAGCGGAGAGCCAGTGGGCGCACGTGTTGTGCTCAGAGACAATGCAGAGGAGAGAGACGGAGAGAAAGACTATGGGCCTGTTTGGTTTGTGCATGTGTCAGCCCTGCCAAACCTGGGCGAGCCAAATATTTGGCGAACGATTCCTCCGCCCACAGCTTGCCAAAATATTGGCAGAGATTGCTACTTCACAACATACGAGAAATTACAACGCCGCACGGCAGGCCTGCGATACCGTTTCGCTCCCCACGCGCTCGAGGAAAGGCGATCGGGAGGCGATCCCATCTGCGCCCAACTACGCCGGCCGCCACCGGTCCCTGCCTCCTCCGTTGGCCACCGTTGGCCACTCCGGCGACGCGAGGAGGTGGGGGCTACAGCGCTGCGGCGCCGGCCTGTAGTTAGGCTTTGTCTAGTGTTTTCTTGGGGCGTCGTTGGGGTGGCGGGAGCGGCGCCCGGGCAAATAAATCTGGCTCAACTCCACTCCCACACCGACGGCGACCTTCATGGCAGCGTCTCGGAGTTGATGGCAACGTGTGTTGCTCGGTCCTTCAGATCGGCAGCTTGGTCCGTTCTTCAGATCTGGCGAGATCAGTTTCTCGGTGTGTCGCTAGCGTTCGTGTTTCGCGACGGCGCTGGCGGCCGGGGCGAGGTGGTTCTTCTGGAGCGAGGATGTTGGTCCGGAGGTGGTGGATCTGCCGGTCCTCTCCGACTTCGTCGATGGGAGGCGATAGATCTTGTTCCAAGACAGCACGGGGACGTCCCCCGTCGACGTGCCACAACGACATGTGCCTTGCTGCGTGCAGCGGGCCTGTTAATCGACTCACAAAGCCTCGTTGGCGATGGTGCTTTCTCGGATCTTGCAATGGTGGAGAGGCTCGGCGTCTCTTCCAGCGTTCGCCTTGGCGACGCTGGAGTTGGGCGGCGGCCGCTCGCTATGGTGGTTGCAGGAAACCTTAGAGATCGTTTTGTATTTCTCGATCTTTTAGGTTTTTATCTGCTAATTCAGGATAATCATTTTAGCCCGGTTTATCTTTTAGTTTCCACATGTGTTGCTTATTGTAACTTGATCTTCGATTAATGAAATATGTGGTTGCTCTAAAAAAAACTATTGGCAGAGATTTGAACTACCGGAGCTGAGGTGGGTTGAGCACGCCAAAAAATTGGTAGCAATCCAAACGGCCATCAAAGTCTGGTCAACGACCAATTATTTGGACGGGCAGCCCAGTGCTCCAATCCAAACAGCCCGTCAGCCCCTATGTGTGTTGTGTGTGCTGACTGGTGGGTCCAACTTCTACTCTAATGGCTCAGTGAAACGGGGTGACAATCTGGCTCCACACCATTATTTACAGCGGGCTCCACCTGTCGGAAATAGCATATTCGCGTTTTGTGTTCTCCGAGGAAGAACGCGAACCGGCAGATCTTCGTTTGCGAAAACATGGTTTCAAATGGCAAATTTTGACCGAAAAGTAGTGGTTTTATGCTATTCACTCGATGTGGACCGCACTTCCATCTCGGTGGCGACGTGTCCGGACATGTCCCAGGAGCAGTGGATTGGCTAGGTTCCGAGCTTGTGCGACCTCTGCACCTCCCCATGGCAAGATTTGAATCCTTCCATGCAGTGGCAGAGCGTGAACAAAACACAAGAGGGGGCAGATTTCATAAAAAACAAGAAATAAGCACAAAAAAGAGGAAGCAAGCCATAGAGCAGATATAAGATATTATGAGATGGCAATGTCATGATGATGTATAGATATGTTCACGCATAATACAACATATATAAGTGGTTCGAATATACCCGGGCATTCGACAAGTAATTTTTTATGCTCCGTGACTCTTCCGTTTGCAAGGTTTGGTGGCCGCGGATCAGTGCCCTAGTCCCCAAGGCACGCAGGAGGGATATGAATTCCCTTGTAATTCTGACGGCAAGATTGTTGTGGCTGGAGAGGAACAGTCGCGTGTTCGACAAGGTGTTCACCTTGGCGCATGTGGTGGCTAGGAAAATCGAGGAAGAATTTCAGTTGTGGAAGAGAGCTAAGTTGTGTGGGTCGCCGCGAGCAGTGCTGTAATTTATTTTCGCGTGCGTGTGTGGGGTGATCTCGGGGCAGTTTCGCTTGTGTTCTGCTTCGGGGTTGCAATACTGTAATACTCCTTTCTACCTTAATATAGAAGACGCGCATGGCTTATGCGTGTTCTGTAAAAAAAAATAACTAGCTACAGAAATGCTCTTCTATTTTTCTTAGCTTTGAAATCATCTATTACATCTGCATAACCAATTTTTAAAGTGATTTCCCGTTCTATTTGTAGCAGCATGCTATCTGCAAGAAGGTTTTCATCAATTAATCAACCAAGTGTAGCACATGGATATACGAACTACTAGTACATATCAATTTCTAGTGAAATTGAAATAACGAGAATTCAGAAATAGGACATATTCACCTGAACTTGGGGGCTGGCCGCCTGGCCGGACCGCCGCTGGATGTGGCGTCTATGGCCCGTGGGTGGCGTGCAGCAGTCAGCTGTCCCGTGAGCCCGTGAAGGAGGCGGTGGTCGGTGGGGTTTGGGGCGCCGCCGCACCGGGCGGAGCTGCGGGTGCCCGGTGTCAAAGTACAGGTGTATTGGGTGGAAGCCGATGCCCTTTGTCTCGGGTGGCCTGCGTGTTTATATAGGAGGCATAAGCCTAGGGTTTACAGATGAGATCGGATGCGATCGGTACAACACACGCGGTAGAGATAAACACCACGCACATTATAGATAATGATGCGGTGGTTTACAACTTGGGGAATACTCAAGCTATCTTAATAGCTTGCTAACACCCCTCCTCAATTACAACATCTTGAGGTTGAGATTGTGTCTAAACTCCATGAGTTTATTCTCTGGTAAAGGCTTAGTGAAACCATCCGCCACTTGGTCCTTGGAAGAGATGAACCTGATGTCAAGAAATTTCTTAGCTACCCTGTCTCTTACAAAATGAAAATCAATTTCAATGTGTTTGGTCCTGGCATGAAACATAGGATTAGCTGAAAGGTAAGTTGCACCCATATTATCACACCACAAACACGAAATCTGATCCCTCTTAACTCCCAACTCGGTCAACAAGGATTCAATCCATATCACTTCTGCTGTTGCATTAGCCACTGCTTTATATTCAGCTTATGTGCTTGACCTCGAAACTGTTGCATGTTTCTTTGCACTCCAAGAGACAAGGTTTGGACCAAGATACACTGCAAAACCTCCTGTGGATTTTCTATCATCCACACAACCTGCCCAGTCAGCATCTGAAAAGGCACTTACAAGAGTAGAAGGGGACTTTCTGAAAGTTAATCCTATATTTACTATTCCTTTAATATATCTCAATATTCTCTTTACTGCCGACCAATGCATAGTGGTAGGAGCATGGAGAAATTGGCACACCTTATTAACCGAGAAAGCAATATTCGGTCTTGTGAGTGCCAAATATTGGAGTGCCCCCACAATGCTTCTGTACCTTGTGCTGTCTTCGGCATCAAGTGTATCTCCCCCTGAAACTGAAAGTTTCTCGGAAGCATACAAAGGTGTAGGACATGATTTGCATGTGGACATACCAACTCGTTTTAACAGATCAGTCGCATACTTTTCTTGAGTCAATACCAAGCCATCACTAGATTTCTTTACTTCAATTCCCAAGAAATAATGTAAATCACCTAAATCTTTTAGTGCAAATGAGGTGCTCAAGTCCTTGAGCAATGCATCTATGGCTCTATCAGTGGAACTAGCAACAATAATGTCATCAACATAGACAAGTACATACATTGTGATACCTGCTTTGTTGTATATGAAAAGTGAAGTGTCAGCCTTGGAGCCTTCAAAACCGAGATCTTGCAACTTGGAGCTTAGTTTGGAGAACCATGCTCTTGGGGCCTGTTTCAGGCCATAAAGTGACTTGTTTAACTTGCACACATGGGATGGTGCCTTCGGATCCTCATACCCAGGAGGTTGCCTCATATACACTCTTCTTCCAGAATGCCATGAAGAAACACATTCTTCACATCTAGTTGTCTGAAACTCCATTTCCTTGAAACTGCAAGTGCTAGTACAAGCCTTATAGTAGCAGATTTTACAACAGGGCTAAAAGTATCCTCATAGTCTATTCCATATCTTTGCTTAAACCCCTTGGATACTAATCTAGCTTTGTACCTATAAATTGTTCCATATGCCTTTCTCTTTATCTTATAGACCCATTTGCAGTCTATCAATTTTTTCCCTTGATTATAAAAAATAGGTGCCAAGTATTATTATCTTGCAATGCATTAAACTCTTCATCCATAGCATTTTTTCATTTTGGATTTTCTAGAGCAACTTGTATATTTTCTGGTTCTTCTAATGTGCATGATAAACCATACCTTATTGCTCCACCAACATATTTTTTCCGTCAATTTTACCAGTTTGTAGCCGAGTTCGGTGAGGAGATGCAGCTGGTAACACAGGGCGCGCTGTAGGAGTTTGCTGCGCAAAATATCCTCTGGATCATGCTGCCCTGGTGCATGTCGGAGAAGGTACGAAAACCGCGGACGATCCTGGTGACGCGTCGCCATCTGATTGGTGCGCTCCGATGGAGCGCGTTGCAGCTGTCGGCCCCCGCGCATGGGATGTGGGGCCACTGGGCCCGCTCGAAGGTGTGGCAGACGCGTACTGGTGCGCGTCCTCTCGATGCTGATACACCGCCGGATCTTCATGGGATCGCGCGCTGATCCGATTTCCGCGGGATCGTGCGTCAGATTCGTCAGGGAAATCTCCCTCGTGTCTCGCGTCTCTTGTCTCTTCTGCGGAGCCGTACTCCTCCGTTTCTCCACTGTTTGACCTCATTTCTTCGCCATTCTCTCCAGAATTCGGTGCACCATTTTCCTGGGACAGGACCTAGACCTGGGAGACAGCAGTGCACAAAGGAGAAATAGGAATAGAGCTATTAGCCGGTGTTAGATCGATGCATTGTTCTTCCCCATGAGATGTCGCTGGAGATGGTGCAAGGTGAGATGAGAGGAGGAGGATTTCTTTTCGAAGAAGGGCTCCAGCATTGGGATGTAGGTGTTCAAAGGGGAAGATAGTTTCATCAAAAACGACGTCACATGAAATGTACACTCGGCCGGTGGACACGTCTAAACACTTGACCCCTTTATGCATGTGACTATAACCGAGGAACACACATTGGATGGATCGGAAGGCAAGTTTCTTTTTATTAAATGGCCGAAGATTTGGCCAACAGGCACATCCAAACACACGGAGAGTGGAATAATCGGGTGTTTTATTGAGGAGCTTTTCCATTGGAGTTTTGTCATGGATTACTTTCGAAGGAAAAATATTAATAAGATGTGTGGCACTCAAGAATGCTTCATCCCAAAATTTCAGGGGAATGGAAGCATTTGCAAGAAGAGAAAGCCCTACTTCAACAATGTGCCTATGTTTTCGTTCCGCCGATCCATTTTGTTGGTGAGCGTGAGGACATGATACATGATGAATAATGCCAATCTTTTGGAGGAAAGAATTAAATTTTTTATATTCTCCTCCCAATCTGTTTGCATGGTAAGAATTTTCTTGTCAAATTTCCTTTCAACAAGGTTTTGGAAATTGTGAAAGACTTGGAAAACATCAGATTTTTTCTTAAGAAGATAAATCCAAGTATACTTGCTAAAGTCATCAATAAAGCTCACATAGTATGTGTATCTACCACTAGAACTTTGTGCTTGTCCCCATACATCCGAGAAGACAAGTTCAAAACGAGAAGTAGACACACTAGTAGATTTGGGATATGGTAATTGATGGCTTTTAGCCTTTTGACAAGAATCACAAACTAGATTATTCTTAGACTCACGAGAGCATGGAAGATCATGCTTTTGAAGAACTTGTTGAACTACTTGAAATGATGGATGACCAAGTCAGAACCTTCCTCGTTTCCTTGTCCTTAACATAAAAATGCCACAGATGAAATTCCACAAAATCATTATTGTCTTTAGTAAGACGATGAATAGAGATGAGATATTTAGTGGCATTAGGAATATGTAGGACATTTTTAAGATGTAGATTGGAAGAGGGGGTTTTAACAATTGCATGACCAACGTGGCTAATACTCATACCTGCTCCATTGGCAGTGTGCACTTGGTCATTGCCGTGGTAGCGCTCCTTCATCGTGAGCTTGTTGAGCTCGCCGGTGATATGGTCGGTGGCACCACTATCGCCGAACCAAGGTGGCTCGACGTCGTAGGAGGACTCGACGGCATTTGCGTTCTTCTCCTCATGCTCATCTTCATCGTAGCGGTGCCAGCACTTCCACGCTTCGTGGCCTTGTTTGCCACAGATCTGGCATATCGGGCGATCACCGCCGCCTCTGCCGCCGCCCTGATTTGGGCGTGCATTGCCCTGGCGCCCATTGACGCGGCCTCCGCCACGGGGTGCGCTACGTCCATGGGGTGCGCCGCGCCTGCTCCCGCGGAAGTTTCCGCGTCCACGCCGTGCAGCCATATTGGCAGAGGAGTTGAATCCTCTGCCAGCTTGGAGAAGAAGATGCATACGGTTGTCGTAGCCAGTGACACGTGTGTAGAGGTTGGCGACGGAGACAGGATTGTCGTCGTTGTCGACTGCCGCGAAGATGGGGTTGTAGTTGTCGTCGAGGCCGGCGAGGATGTACTCCACCAGCTCTTCTTCATCAATTGGACGACCTGCGGCGGCTAGCTCATCGGCCAGCCCCTTCATCCTGGCAAAGAAAGCTCGAGCAGACGGGAAATTTTCCCGCTTGGTGTTCGTTAGTGCGACCCTCAGATTGGCCACTCTGGCTCTGGACTGAGAGGCGAACATAGTTTTCACCGCTTTCCACACGACGGTTGATGTCTTCAGACCAACAGCAGAGACCAGGAATTCTCGAGAAAACAAAGTTAGGAGGTAGGAGAGAACCTGCTGATCCTGGTATTGCCATGCCTCGTAGGATGGGTTTGACTCCTCGATGATGCCGCCCCCTTCTTTCCCTTTGTCGACGTTGAGGGTTTTTGGGGGCGCCACTGTTGTGCCGTCCAGGTAGCCCATGAGGCGAGCTCCTCGGACGGTCGGGAGAACCTGCATCTCCTAGAGCAGGTAATTCTCCCTGGTCAGCTTCTCGGTGACGACGACGTTGCCGAAGGGGTTTCCCATGGAAGCTTGGGAGGTCGAGGAGGCAGGGACGATGGCCATCTAGATGTGTTTTTGGAAGGTCGGCTCTGATACCATGTCAAAGTACAGGTGTATTGGGTGGAAGCCGATGCCCTTTGTCTCGGGTGGCCTGCGTGTTTATATAGGAGCCATAAGCCTAGGGTTTACAGATGAGATCGGATGCGATCAGTACAACACACACGGTAGAGATAAACACCACGCACCTTATAGATAATGATGCGGTGGTTTACAACTTGGGGAATACTTAAGCTATCCTAACAGCTTTCTAACACACGGCTCGCAGAGTCGCGGCAGGGGCGGGCACATGTGTATTCAAGGGTATGCAGCTGAATACCCAAATCTTTTGGCAAACTTCTTAAATCTTATGATAGAGCCATTAAGTCTGGTTTAATTTCTATAAAATTCCACGTAAGTGTTTAACATAAACAGTGGGCGGTTTAGCTGGTTGAAGCAGGTGAATGCGTATTAGCTGGTCTTGGGATCAAATGCCGCTTCTGTTACTTTTCTACTACGTTTCTTGGTATTTTTTAATTCTGAATACCCATTTTCAAAACCCTGGGCCCGCCGTTGAGTGGCGGGCGTGGGATTCAGACCGGAAAAGGGGATCGGGGAGAATACGGGGTGGAGGAGCAGGATCGGGGGCTCGGGAGGATGAAATTGAGGGGCAATGGAATCGAATCGGAGAAGAACGAGCAACCGATTTGGGGAGGTCGCCATGGAACTGGAACTGGAGGGCATGGAGGCGTACGCATGAAGGCACCGGCCGTGATTCTGTTCGTTCTCTGCGTGGTGAGTTGGGGAGCAGAGGAAAAAAACCAAGCTGATTTGCTAATGGGCTGGGCCAAAAGTCCAGAGTAAGACCTACTAATTATTTTTTCAGTTTGGAAAGGGGGGGGTCGTGGCCCTCTTTCGCCTCCACGACGCTCCGCCCGTGCTTCCATGTGGCTTCGGGGTGTCGCGTCACGAAGACCCACTTTTATCGGCACCATGCCTCGAGCACGTCAACCACGGCATCACCGATGGGATTACCATGGTGTTGACAGAGGCCGTAAATATCCAAATTACACTATATAAAAAGGTAGACGCGAAATTAGCCGTCACCGTAAACTAAACAGTATATACATGTTCGTAGCATGGTGACGAGAAGAGGAGGAGAGCGTTTGACCCATTCCTCTTCTCGTCCCTTTGTGAGTGGTAGAACACCCGAAAAGTCCAATTGACTCCCAAGATCACTGTAGCTCTTTTTTTGTTTTGAAAAACACATTTTCAAATAACAAAAAATAACAAATATGCAAAAAATCGTACAAGTAATATACATGTCTGCTATCTAAGACTCAATTTTCGTCAAAATATGTTATTACCCGTGATCTAAACAAAATATTCAAATCTGGGACAGAAAAACACGTTTCTTTTTTTCTCTCTCTCTAGAGTCACAATTTTTTAAATTTTGTGTGGCAAAAAAATCTCAATATTGTTCAATGAATTTTTGCGGATCTATAGTGCATATGAATACGTATCCATGTACCAAAAATCATACTGTTTGAAACACATAAATATCATTTTCTTTATTTGAATATACCGGCTCCATGGAGCACGGGAGCCAAATTGATGCACTCCTCCTATAGAGGTACATCTCTCTCAACTAGTAATGTGTAACTAAATTTTAGCCCCACCTCTTGTCATGCATTAATGGGGCCAATAGCTCCTGTGCGCCGTTTCTCCCCATTAATAGAAGGAACACGACGTCTTTCGTAAAAATAGCTCTCGTGCAATATTTCTTTGTGCGCAAATAGCCAATGGCCGACCTGTGCGATAAAACGGGAATATCCATATTTAGTGTGTGTGAGGTTATGTTAAGGCTACCTCAAAAAAAGGGGCAGTCAGTTATTGTTTCCGACAGGTGGATCCCACTTGTTTGCAACTGAATCGAGTGAACCGTGCCCGACTGAACTTTGTCAGACCGTGCCATCTGCTGCTTCTTCTCCGGCGATGGCGGAGCTTTCGTTCTCTGTCGCGGCGGATCTTACGTACTCGGCGGCAGCGGCGTCTTTAGTGAGTTAATTCGCAACCCTAGTCTTGTTCCCATTCCCCTCCGAGTCGATTTAGATCTGACCGTGTCGCCTCTATTTTTGGCCTAGATTGTGTGTGGTGGTAGCGGGTGGGTTGAATGATATGGAGCCGCTAGAGAAAACTCCAAATCGGTCTTCGACAAGGCCAGCAACCAAGGATAGGTGATACGGCGGCGCCGGTTCGAGCCGCCGCCACCGGGAGCGGAGCGGCCACCACCACGAGGCATGGAAAGATCAGAGGACTGTGGAGTGGAAACGATAGAAGGTGGAGTTTAGTGGGCACAAGGGGCCACAAGGGGGAGGAAAATTGTCGCTTTTCTAGTCGTCTTTGGCCGGACCGGCAGTAATGCCGACCGGGGAGCACTCAAGAGCGAGGCATTGATTCGGCAGCGTGCGGCGGGACATACTAGGCCAAAGATACAGGAAGGCTGCGTACAGAGGAGCATCCAGGCCGGCAGCGTAGGTGGCGAAGCCGACTTTTGTCAGCCAGGGGGTAGCGCTGCCGGCAGCCGGCCAGGGGGGCAAAGACGCGCCGGGACAGGGAGCAGCATGGACGTACGTACATGTAATGTCGGTCCCATTTGTAAGATTTAAATGGGTCCCACACGTGATGGACTTGGTCAAGAACGGTCAAAGGAGGTTGACCCGACCGGAACAGACGTTCAGCAACTTTGCGCGCCTTTATGGAGCAAAGTGGGGAAAGGGTGAGAAAAACTAAGGCCGTGGGGCATCGGCAGGGAAAACTAAGCGAAGTGGGGGCAAGTAAGTAGAAATCCCTTATGTTTTTTATTGAAACGGTCTTTGACATGTGAGTTTTGATCAAACGATGATCTTCTTGGGGCTGCACAATTTTGGTGAGACGGTCTAGAATAATATGGATAATATGCCCATGAATCATACCTGTCCCATGATGAATATGGATAAAAAATAGCATTGAGAGGTATCCATGTCCTTGGTATTGGCGGTCCAAAAGAAGGATATGAATCTGCTTCATTGAACTTCTTGGCGGTCCTTTCCAATACCGGTTGTTACACTTGCGCTTTGGGGGTGATCTTGATGCTTTTGCACTACTGTCCGATTAACACTTTTTGTTTCACTCACCTTTTGATATTTTTCCAATAACTCTTTGAAAGTAACTTTTGACTTCGTACCATGGAAAAAATAGCGTGCTATTTCGACGCTAATAGCACGCTATCGCATATCTAGAGACTCCACGCTAAATTTTAACCCTTTTGCTCGCTATTGCGCTATTCACGAAATAGCATGCTATAACACGCTAAATCGTCATAACGTTGTAGCGCGCTATTTTTTTCCAGGCTATCAGTCCGAAGGCCAGAGTTTTCCACCTTAGTAAGAAAAATAAGTTGTTTTCTGTATTTCGTGGTGGTGAACAACAATCGTGAAAATGACATCACTAATGTTTATGATTCTGAATAAGTAATTTATATAGTGTTTGAAGGAGTTATGCCCTAGAGGCAATTTAATAAAGTGATTTTATTATTCATAACTCATTTGTTCATAATGTTTTATACCATGCTACAACTGTGTTAAGCGGAAACATTAATACAGGTGTGGTGTATAAACAAACCATGTCCCTAGTATCCTCTAGTTATACTAGTCCGTTGGGCAACAGATGATCAAGGTTTCCTGATCATGGTATTTATACCATTGACAACGGAGTCATGTCATTGGTGAATGATGTGATGGACTCACACCCTCTATGTTTTATCATGACGAGGTCGAGTCATTAAGTTCAACGTTATGATAACGAAAACGTAGTACCATAGCCTTTGACCGTGAGATGGTATTTAATCACTATCCCCGAGGTTGCTTTGATTGCATCAAACGTCACACCGTAACAGGGTGATTATAAAGGTGACTTTTGGGTAACCGGAGGGGTACGTAGAGGTGTACGCATCAAGAGCGGGACTTGCCAATCCTAATGGCGGATAGATACTTCTGGGCCCACTCGGTGGAATTGCATCAATTAGCTTGCAAGCATGTGACTAGGTCACGGAGATGCAACGACACGGGAACGAGTAGAATAGTTATGTCGGTAACAAGACTGAACGGGGTATGAGATACCTGACGATCAAGTCTTGGACAAACAGAGTATCACTAAGGCAAGAGGCATGGGGAGTTCACGTTTAAGGTTCAGGCGACGCAGATAATCGATGGATGCACAGGGGCCATCATGGGTGTCCAGATCCCGCTGTTGGTCATTGGTCGGAGAGGTGTCTAGGCCATGTCTGGAGTATTCCTGAACCGTAGGGTGTCACACTTAAGGGTAGACGATGTTTAAGAGTGATCTTAGTACCGAAGAGAATACTACAGAGATCCGGAATCGTTCCGGGATTGTTTCGATGGAGATTGGAGGATTCCGAAGGAGTATCGGAATAAGGGAGAAATGCCCGAGGAGATCGGAGAGTACCGGAAGGGGTTTCGGGGCTCGAAATAAATAAGTAATGTATATTTATTATTAATTAGTGTAATTAATAATTAAATTACATTTTATTTTATTTTTAAATGCATTTATTCCACTAATGGGCCTTCCGAAAAAAGAGGCCCATTAGGGGAAAAGTGGGGAAAAAAAGGGGGAGCCCACATGGGCCAAATGGGGCCCATGTGGGGGCTACGGCTGCCTCCTTGGCTGCGTGAACCATGTGGGGTTTAGTCCCACATGGCTTGGCCAAGGGGAAAGCCTCCCCCTCCCCACTATATAAAGGGAGGCACCCCTCCCCTTTTTCCAATCCAATTCTCTCTCTCTTTTTCTCTTCTCTCATCGTGGTTCCCGTTGGAGCTGCGCAACGAGTTGGGATTTCTCTACTATACGCACACCGTCGTGCTATTAGTTCTTCTGTCCATCACTCTACTTCCGCAACCTCTGCTGGGTCGGAGACCGGGAGTCGTTGTCTACACCGTACGTGTGTAATCCCACGAGGTGCAACACGTGGGGCACTAGTCGCGGTACGACTACTCGACCTTGAGGTCGGCTTCGCCGTCTTCATCATCAACCCTTGTGCGGGAGGGTAATCCCCGCTTTTCGGTCTTCAAGGGTATGATCACCGTTCCTTCTCCGATACTCTATATCTGCATAGTAATAGATTCTGTCTAGTTTCGGTTATCGTTGTTAGGATTTTTTTTATTTTCTGCTACGAAACCCCTTCAGTGGTATGAGAGCCAGTTTATGCGTAGATATAGTAGTACGGTTAGAACTCATGTTGATGAGGGCATCGATCTTGTAGTTGTTACCTCCTCGCGTGTACTTGTTTATGATGTTGGCATTGTTTGATGATAGCGGCCCGAAGCCAACCTTACGTGTACTCTGTACGCGAGACTGGCACTGCATCTGACATGTGGCTTGTACCGCATATGCAGCTATGAGGGTGCTTGTTTCTCTTACAATAGATATCATGACATTTACAATGGGAGGCCCGAAAGGGATATGTAACAAACAACTACTCGATCGTTGTTGTGGCTGCAGGTTCGTAGGTAAGAAGCGGTTCTTTTACGACAGCCCCATGAGCCACGTAAAATTTGCATAAAGATAAAGTAGAGGCACCTAACTTTATGTTGCAGGGGGCAAAAGATATGATATGGTAAAGGTGAGCTTATAAATTGTTCGGACTAACCTTTTCATGTGGAGCCATCAAGGACCTAGTGCTGTTTCGGAGCGCACGATGAAGATCAAGGCGCGACGACCATATCATATCAATTTACACTCTTTCATTTGATGTTATTGTGTGGATATTATATACTTCTATATAGCTTATAGTATATTATGATATATTTTTGGCGGTAGCTATATAGGATGATCCCTCTTTTAATTCCAATGTAAGTGTTCTCCCTTAGTGTGGCACCGACAAGAAACATCTTCATTGTGAAGTGGGCCGTGACGATCGGGTGCTTCCTTCTACGTTCGCATACGTCGGGTGTAAGCCATGTATGCACAGCCAGATACACTAAGGTTAAGTTGGCGAGCCTAGCATGTACAGACATGGCCTCGGAACACAGAAGACCAAAAGGTCGAGCACGAGTTGCATGAACGATGCAACTGACATGTTTTGTCTACCTCTGAAGCTATACCAATGGCCGTGACGATCGGGGGAGGTATGGTGGATTGGGGTCGTGTGATCACTAAAACGAAGTGAGGGATGTTCGTTTAAGTGGGAGTTTATGTGTGTCATATATTTTAATTTGAAAACATGAACCCAATATTATGAACAATAGTCTTATATATCTTGCAAATGCCATTGTAGATGTCTCGCCCCACCTTCAACCTAGGCTCGTTCCTTGAGAAAGAAAAGCTTAAGACCATTGGTTCAAACTTCATGTCCTGGTTCCGCAACCTGAGGATTCTCCTCACTCCCCACAAGATAGCCTACATTCTTGAGGCCGCGATAGGTGATAAGCCCGCTGAATCCGCTTCTGAGGACGACAAGAAGGTCTATCAGTCAAAGGAGGAGGACTCTGCTTTTGTCCAGAGTGGCATGCTCTATGCCATGGAGGCTGATCTTCAAAAACGCTTTGAGACTATGAGTGCATTTGAGATAATCACTGATCTTAAGGCAGTTTTTGAACCGCAAGCCAAGGCTGAAAGGTATGAAGCCTCTGAGGCTTTCTTCTCAGCAAAGATGGAAGAGCATATCAGTGTTAGTGAGCACGTGGTCAAGATGTCTAGCTACGTTACCCGCCTCAATGCTCTGGATTGCAAAATCCCAGATGAGCTGGCAATAGACAGGGTGCTGCAATCATTGCCACCCAGCTATAAAGGGTTTGTCATGAACTACAACATGAACGGGATGGCCAAAAAGCTGTCTGAACTATTTGTGATGCTCAAAACTGCTGAGGTGGAGATCAAGAAGGAGCACACGGTGTTGATGGTCAACAAGACCGTGGATTTTAAGAAATCTGGCAACAAGGGCAAGGGCAAGAACTGGAAGTCCAAGAAGGGTGGCAAGACTGTTGCTAATCCTAAGGCTGCCAAGTCTACCCCCAAGCCAAAGCCCGGCGTGGTATGCTTCTACTGCAATGGCGATGGTCAATGGAAGCGCAACTGCACCAAGTACCTAGCAGACAAGAAGGCCGGCAAGTTTGCCGATAAAGAGAAAGGTATATGTGATATACATGTAATAGATGTTTACCTTACTAGTGCCCGGAGTAACACTTGGGTATTTGATACCGGTCCTGTTGCTCACATATGTAACTCGCAGAAGGAGTTGCGGAATGAACGGCGCCTGGCTAAGGACGAGGTAACGATGCGCATCGGCAACGGCAGCAAAGTTGAAGTGGTAGCCGTCGGCACTCTCCCTCTATATCTACCGTCGGATTAGTTTTAATTCTGAATAAATGTTATTTTGTGCCCGCGTTGAGTATGAACATTATCAGTGGGTCTTGCTTGTTACGAGACAATTATTCATTCAAATCAGTATCAAATGGTTGTACTATTTCTATGAATGATATTTTCTATGCTCATGCACCGGAGCGCAATGGTTTATTCTTATTGAATCTCGATAGTAGTACGCACATCCATAGTATAGATGCCAAGAGATTGAAACTTAGTGATGATGATTCCATGACTGTATGGCATTGCCGTCTTGGTCATATTGGCGTAAAACGTATGAAGAAGCTCCATGCTGATAGACTTTTAGAGTCATTAGAATTTGATTCTCTTGACACATGCGAACCATGTTTGATGGGCAAAATGACTAGGACCCCGTTCTCCGGTGTTATGGAGCGGGCGTCGGACTTATTGGGAATCATTCATACCGATGTTTGTGGACCAATGAGCGTTTCGACATGCAATGGTTATCGTTACTTTGTTACCTTCACTGATGATTTAAGTAGATATGGGTATATTTACTTGATGAAACACAAGTCTGAAACGTTTGAGAAATTCAAGGAGTTTCAGAGTGAAGTTGAAAATCAACTGAACAAGAAAATCAAACACCTTCGATCCGATCGAGGTGGTGAGTATTTGAGTTTTGCGTTTGGCACTCATTTGAAGTCTTGTGGTATTTTACCACAGTTGACGCCAGCTGGAACACCACAACACAATGGTGTCTCAGAGCGACGTAATATGACTTTGTTGGATAGTGTGCGATCTATGATGTCTCTCACCGACTTGCCTGTATCATTTTGGGGTTATGCGTTAGAAACAACTGCATTCATTTTAAATAGGGCGCCATCCAAATCCGTGGAGACAACACCATATGAGATATGGCATGGCAAGAAGCCAAAGTTGTCGTTTCTAAAAGTTTGGGGTTGTGAGGCTTACGTTAAGAAACTACAGCCTGACAAACTCGAACCAAAGGCGAAAAAATGAACATTTGTAGGATGTCCAAAGGATACTATTGGATATACCTTCTACAATAAGACCAAAGGCAAAATGTTTATTGCTAAAAACGGTTCTTTCCTTGAGAAATCGTTTCCCGCTAAAGGAGTATGTGGAAGGAAGATAGAGCTCGACGAAATCGTTGACCCTGAACTTGAAATTCAGAGTAGCGCACTGGAAGTTGTTCCGGAAGCGTCCTCCACTGATGGAGCAGATGTCGAAATGGCTATTGTACCTCGCAGGTCCACGAGACAGCGTGCCACACCTGATTGGTATGGTGATGTTGTTGGCATAGTCATGCTGACTGACCTAGACGAACGTGCAACCTACAAAGCGGCAATGGAAGGACCCGAGTCTGAGAAATGGCTTGGAGCCATGAAATCCGAAATCCAATCCATGTATGACAACAAAGTGTGGAGTTTGGTGGATATTCCCGAAGGCCGCAAGGCTGTCGAGAATAAATGGATCTTTACGAAAAAGACTGACGCTGACAGTAATGTAACCGTCTATAAAGCTCGACTTGTCGCAAAGGGTTTTCGACAAATTGAGGGATTTGACTACGCTGAAACCTTTTCACCCGTAGCAATGCTTAAGTCTATTCGGACTTTACTAGCAATTGCTGCCTATTTCGATTATGAGATATGGCAGATGGATGTCAAAACGGCGTTCCTAAATGGAAACATTGGTGAAGAGTTGTATATGATACAATCGGAAGGTTTTGTCGATCCAAAGGATGCTGATAAAGTATGCAAACTTCAGCGTTCCATTTATGGACTGAAGCAAGCATCTCTGAGCTGGAATCTTCGCTTTGATGAGGTTATCAAAGCTTTTGGATTTGTCCAAAATATAGAAGAAACCTGCATTTACAAGAAAATGAGTGGGAGCTCAGTTGCATTCCTAGTATTATATGTGGACGACATATTACTAATTGGGAATGATGAGAAATTGTTGAACAGTGTGAAGGAGTATTTGAACAATAAATTTTCAATGAAGGACTTAGGAGAAGCTGCTTACGTATTAGGCATTAAGATCTATCGTGATAGGTCCAGGCACCTAATAGCGTTGAGACAAAGTACATACCTTGATAAGATTGCGAAGAAATTCAAAATGGATGAGGCTAAGAAGGGGTTCTTGCCCATGGTATCAGGGACGACATTGAGTAAAACTCAATGTCCAACAACGGCAAAGGAAAGAGAGAGGATGTCTGACATCCCCTATGCTTCAGCCATAGGCTCTATCATGTATGCCATGTTATGTACTAGACCGGATGTATCTCATGCTGTCAGTTTGACGAGCAGGTACCAGATGATCCTAGAGAGGAGCACTGGAAAGCAGTTAAAAACATCCTTAAGTAGCTTAAGCGAACCAAGGATTTGTTTCTTGTCTATGGAGGATGTACCGAAGAGCTTAGCGTAACAGGTTACGTTGATGCTAGCTTCAGTTCAGATCCAGATGACTCGAAGTCACAGACGGGCTATGTGTTTGCGGTGAATGGTGGCGCTGTAAGCTGGAGAAGCGGGAAGCAAGCCGTGGTGGCTCAGTCTACAATGGAGTTGGAGTACATCGCTGCTAATGATGCAGCAAATAAAGTTGTTTGGATGAGGAAATTCCTCATAGAACTTGGAGTGTTTCCATGCGCGCAAGACCCTATGAACATCTACTGCATCAACACAGGTACCATTGCTAACGCGAAGGAACCAAGGTCTCACTCCATTGCCAAGCATATACTCCGACGTTTCCATGTGATAAGGGATTATCAGAAGAATGGAGACATAAAGATTTGCAAGATACACACGGACCTGAATGTGGCAGATCCATTGACAAAAGGTCTTCTACGGGAGAAGCACAAGAAACATCGAGATGATATCGGTGTTAGAATATTACCTGGTGTAATTTGATTAAATTGCAATCTAGTGCAAGTCGGAGACTGAAGGAGTTATGCCCTAGAGGCAATTTAATAAAGTGATTTTATTATTCATAACTCATTTGTTCATAATGTTTTATAGCATGCTACAGCCGTGTTAAGCGGAAACATTAATACATGTGTGGTGTATAAACAAACCATGTCCCTATTAGCCTCTAGTTATACTAGTACCTTGGGCAACAGATGATCAAGGTTTCTGATCATGGGTATTTATACCATTGACAACGGAGTCATGTCATTGGTGAATGATGTGATGGACTCACACCCATTATGTTTTATCATAACGAGGTCGAGTCATTAAGTTCAACGTTATGATAACGAAAACGTAGTACCATAGCCTTTGACCGTGAGATGGTATTTAATCACTATCCCCGAGGTTGCTTTGATTGCATCCAACGTCACACCGTAACAGGGTGATTATAAAGGTGATTTTTTGGTAACCGGAGTGGTACATAGAGGCGTACGCATCAAGAGCGGGACTTGCCAATCCTAATGACGGATAGATACTTCTGGGCCCACTCGGAGGAGTTGCATCAATTAGCTTGCAAGCATGTGACTAGGTCACGGAGATGCAATGACACGGGAACGAGTAGAATTGTTATGTCGGTAACAAGACTGAACGGGGTATGAGATACGGACGATCAAGTCTTGGACAAACAGAGTATCACTAAGGCAAGAGGCATGGGGAGTTCACATTTAAGGTTCAAGCGACGCAGATAATCGATGGATGCACAGGGGCCATCATGGGTGTCCTGATCCCGCTGTTGGTCACACTAGTACAGAACGACACATCAGAAACGGGCCAAAAACCCCTTCGGCAACGGAGAAAGGGTCCGTGTCCCCGCCTCTGTCACTGATGTGAAGCCTCACAATGGCAACGGAGATTTTTATCGTTTGCAATAAGTTTAGCAACGGGCATAATATATAACCGTTGCCTTTAGTCTTTACATCAGATACGGAGATTAGTTTTTGACCGTTTGTAATGAGGGCTAAAGGAAACAAAAAAAAGCCGGTGACGCCTGCTGCACCGTCGACGGAGCCCTGTGGTTCCTGCTTGACGGCCGCCGGTTCTTCACCTTCCTCTTCGCCCAGCTTCATTGCGTGGTCTTCTTCTACCTATTTAGTACTGCACAAAAGTCTTGCCCCTGGAGGTGCCGGCTTCAGTGGACCGTGTGGACGGAGCCCCGCTCCTACGTCTTCATGGCCGCCGCATAGTCTACAGGTTTCCTCCTCGCCCTAAAGGAGATGAAAAAAATCAAAATGTAACCTCCTTCATCTCTATACACAAGACATATGCTTCTTCATCGGCATTACAGAAAATATAGAACTAATTACAACTAGAACATAGCCTAAACAATGCCTCATATATAGGTAGATTGGACACACAAATTCCAGGGATGGAGCAAGCGAGCCAAGTAGGATGCACAAGATCGATGTGTATTTGTGCATATTACAAGGATCACTAGCGCCACCCCCGGATCATACGGTGTCACCTAGTTTTAATCATCGGCATAACAGAAACAAAGCTAAAATCAGAGCAAATGCCTACTAAAAACAGAGAAAATCCATGGATAAACAATTAGCTAGTTACAACTAGAAAACAGCTAAAATCTATGTGTAAACAATGCCTACTAAAAACAGAGCAAATCTATGGATAAACAATTAGCTACTTACAACTAGAAAACAGCTAAAATCTATGTGTAAACAATGCCTACTAAAAACAGAGCAAATCTATGGATAAACAATTAGCTATTTACAACTAGAAAACAGCTAAAATCTATGTGTAAACAATGCCTACTAAAAACAGAGCAAATCTATGGATAAACAATTAGCTACTTACAACTAGAAAACAGCTAAAATCTATGTGTAAACAATGCCTACTAAAAACAGAGCAAATCTATGGATAAACAATTAGCTACTTACAACTAGAAAACAGCTAAAATCTATGTGTGAACAATGCCTACTAAAAACAGAGCAAATCTATGAATAAACAATTAGCTACTTACAACTAGAAAACAGCTAAAATCTATATGTAAACAATGCTTACTAAAAACAGAGCAAATCTATGAATAAACAATTAGCTACTTACAACTAGAAAATAGCTATCCTACTGAACTGGGGTCTTACATTAGGCGAGGCGGGCTCGCTTAGCGTCGCCGCCGGCGACGGAGCTAGCGCCGGCCTCCCCTGGCGGCGCCTTGCCCTCGTCGTGGACCAAAGAGAGGGCTATGGCGGCCCGGAGGTCAGACTGGTAGACCGCCTCCTCGGCGCGTTCGACCTGGGTCGACGCCTCGGAGAGGAGGACCGCCGCCTCCAGATCGGCCTCGCCCTGACGACGCTTGGCGTCCTCGCGCTCGAAATCGGCGCGGGAGAGTTGGCAAGCGATCTCCAGATCACGATCCTCCTCCTCTTCCTCTTCCTCTTCCTCCTCGTCGGAGGAAGAGGACGAGGAGGAGGAAGACGGATGGCGGCCGGGGTACATCGCCTGGCGGATCTCGCGGTAGCTGCAATGGTGGCCAAATGAGCGGGTGCGGCCGGAGCCTTCGCCGTGCGGACGAGCGCCAAGGCTGCGGGACCGGCCCGCGGGGGCCGGATCTACCAGCGCCGATGGTGGAAGCCATGCGAGAGAGTGGAGAGAGAGGAGAATGTGCGGCGGCTAGGGTTGGAAGTGAGACAGTGAGAGTGAGAGTGAAGGGCATAGTAGGTTCTTATAGGCTGGCTGTCGGGCTGCTTCTAATGGCAACGGAGATTACGAAACTGTCCGTGTGCGATGAGCACACATCGGTAACGGAGTTAAACCAAACTCCGTTGCCAACATATATTCCACTATTCACCCGTTGCCTTTGTTGTGGGCCTGCTTTACGGCCCAGTGCGGGCACGCGGGGGATGTCGCGATTTACCGTCGCCTAACTCCTGCCGTTGCCATAGAGGGGTATCCGATGTGTCGTTCTGTACTAGTGTCATTGGTCGGAGAGGTGTCTCGGCCATGTCTGGAGTATTCCCGAACCGTAGGGTGTCACACTTAAGGGTAGACGATGTTTAAGAGTGATCTTAGTACCGAAGAGAATATTACAGAGAGCCGGAATCGTTCCGGGATTGTTCCGATGGAGATCGGAGGATTCCGAAGGAGTATCGGAATAAGGGAGAAATGCCTGATGGAGATCGGAGAGTACCGGAAGGGGTTCCGGGGCCCGAAATAAATAAGTAATGTATATATTCATTATTAGTTAGTGTAATTAATAATTAAATTACATTTTATTTTATTTTTAAATGCATTTATTCCACTAATGGGCCTTCCGGGAAAAAGAGGCCCATTAGGGGAAAAGTGGGGGAAAAAAGAGGGGAGCCCACATGGGCCAAATGGGGCCCATGTGGGGGCTGCGGCTGCCTCCTTGGCTGCATGAGCCATGTGGGGTTTAGTCCCACATGGCTTGGCCAAGGGGAAAGCCTCCCCCTCCCCACTATATAAAGGGAGGCACCCCTCCCCTTTTTCCAATCCAATTCTCTCTCTCTTTTTCTCTTCTCTCATCGTGGTTCCCGTTGGAGCTGCGCAACGAGTTGCGATTTCTCTACTATACGCACACCGCCGTGCTATTAGTTCTTCGGTCCATCACTCTACTTCCGCAACCTCTGCTGGGCCGGAGACCGGGAGTCGTCGTCTACACCGTACGTGTGTAATCCCACGAGGTGCAACACGTGGGGCACTAGTCGCGGTATGACTACTCGACCTTGAGGTCGGCTTCGCCGTCTTCATCATCAACCCTTATGCGGGAGCGTAATCCCCGCTTTTTGGTCTTCAAGGGTATGATCACCGTTCCTTCTCCGTTACTCTATATCTGCATAGTAATAGATTCTAGCTAGTTTCGGTTATCGTTGTTAGGCATTTTTTTATTTTATGCTACGAAACCCCTTCAGTGTTATTTCCCTATGGGATGTTGATGTTAGGCTCTAGCCAACTGGAGAACAATTTTGTATGTGGTTACGCTTATATTGTTCTTATATTTTTAGACTATATCATTTATTCCTTATAAAATCCTTTATTTTTTATATAAATTTGATAGTTTTTCTCAAAATGATATTTGAATATAGCACGCTATTAGCACGATATAGCGTCTATAGCATTTGGAGGAGCCTGCCGCTATTTCTCTTAACACGCTATTTTTTTCCTTGCTTCGTACCCTTGTGCTTATACCGTCCTTTGTTCTTTTTGGTTTTGCATGCAATAGTCTTCGGATTTTCTTGTTGCCCCCCCAGTGCTCGATGCCATCGGTGTAGCTTCAGTGGAACTCCCATCTTCAAATATATCTTTGGTGTGCATCTGAATAATATCTTTTCTTGAAGACTTGACCCCACCATCTTTACCGTGTACCTGCTCATATTTGAACGAATCGGCTTGTGGTAACCTATGTAATAGAGTTTTTCCATCAAGACCAACTGTAATATATATGTCTCAACAAAACTCAATCGCCCTTTATCAACGGCCGATTGTACTATTTGGTGAAACATGTCACAAGTCTCAATACTGCGCTCGAACGAATCATGCAACTTGCAATACATTCGTCCTTTTATTGATGGCTCTACATGGTGATCAAGAATCATAATATAGTCATTCTTAATCAATATATCAAAAATGCGATCACACATACTCAAACTGAAGGTACACTTTTCATTAACTAGACGATCGTGATGTGAGAATGGCTTTCGAGTTAAGTAACCGAATGGTTTAGATTCGACATCACTCCATTTGGCTATACTTTGCCTTTTACACATTTTCTCTGATGCTTTCCAATCAGCCATTATAGTAGCATCGGTTTTCTCAAGATATTTTAAGCTTGGCTTTATATTTCTGAAACCAAAATAGTTAGAACACACATGTCTCACTTGAGACCAAATATAAGCCAAGTATGAAATCAGAAAAGCTACCCACGTAGATATAGAGTTTAAATGGAACAGCGGTAAAAGCTCTAGCTGCAATAATTTGTAACTTTTGGTCTCTCTATATGGTATAATATTGTGGCCGGTAAGTTCTGTATCAATTTATTGCTAACAAATAAATTACGTTTCACGATTGGTCTTTCAATGTTTCTTATAAAAATCTTGTTAATAGATGTATCAACAATATACTTTTGACCAGACAGAGAACAAGTAAATCATTTGCTGGATGTACCTCTTTGAAGACGTTGGGAGAGCATGATGGTTGCATGAATTGAACAATACCTTGCCCCGCCTCTAGATGATTCTCCAATGCCTCTTCTTCTTCCTTTTCTGGATCTCGTGCCCCATTACTATTATGCTCAATGTCAACCCAACTTTGTTTGACTATACACTCTTGTGCTTGATGGTCATCAATTAATTTGACATGAAACTCATAGGATAGCATATAAGATCCCTTACATCCAGAAAAGTCAAGCATGGCTGTTTTGCTAAGCTTGTCGTGCTCTTGATCAGGGAAGCTTGCTTCTTTTGATTCAATAGATTTGGCACATGTAATATTTGAATTGGATTTTTCAATAACCAAAGTAACCATACTTTTCGAATCGTTCTTACTTTATTCATGGATTCCATCAATCTGCAAAACTTCTTCTTCTTGTCTAGACTTATCAGAGGGTTCAAGTTGGTTGTCGCATGGAGGAGTGGACTTGATAATATCTTGAAGATCTTTCTCGAGCTTTGTGTGAAACACGCCTGAGCTTCCTCCTCTAGCTTTTTCTGAGTGCCTCGAATTCTTTTGCACGCTTTCTCTTGAATGCCTAATAAAGTTGGCGATATTCAACCGGTAATTCCTTAAAAGTTGGCGTGGTGAATTCGGCAGCGCTATACTCTACAGGGTGAAGTTGCCCCCGATACTTTTAGTTGCTTTCGGCAATGAAGTGTTGCCGAAACTTTGAATTTGTGGAGGATAAAACTTGATCTTATATTGTCCACTCTCCTCTTCATGCCTCTTCTTATATGCCCCATAATCTTGTATTGTGGCAGGATCATAGGGCTTTTCTTCTAGTTTCAGGTGAAGAGCATTGAGCTTTTTGAAATCAGCTACAAGCTTCTCCTTCCAACCATCCAATCCATATGCGACAATAGTGGATGAAGCCACATGAGTTCCTTATGAATTTTCACTTATTCAGCCATGACCACCGTGAAAGTGTGGAGCCAAATTATTAATCTTACTGGTTGCACATGAAGCTGAAACATTAGTAACACAAGGTGTAGCATACGATGTTTGAGGGGAATTAGCCAAATATCTAGTAGTAGCATATTCAGTCTCTCTATCCGTCGGCATGTTTGAAGGTAAACCCACATATTGTGAGTTACTTGTCAATGCATAAAAAGGTGGAATACTCTCTTCTATGCTATTGAAATTGTTAACATTGGGTGTTTCATATTTATAAACTTAATTCACCATGTTGTTCATCGGCATATTAAAATCTGGGGTTGCCGATGCATGAGAATTCGAGTAAACAAGCTGCACGTTGCTAAAATTATATTGAGTTGAAGCATCAAGATTATTTTGCATTGGATTTTGCACATAATAAGAACTAGGGCTAGCCGATACAGTACTTATATCAAAGGATCCAGCAACATCAAAATAAGAGTAATTTGCATCTACGTATGGAGATGGAGAATTCATGTTACCGTTGTAGATTGCAGCCTCTTGATGACACTCTCTTCGTAGTAAGAACGGGCTGGATACCATTCGAAGCTTCCTCCCAACGAAGTTACCAAAAAGTGTGTTCGCACAAGAACACGTCACTGTGTACCCTCGGCGCCGAGCGCGATGCGCGGCAGCATGGCCGAGGGAGGCTCGCCGGAAGCGCGATACACAATACAGTCCGGCGGGCGCTTTTGTAGACCCGAAACCCCGCTCGCCCGGGAGGGACCCCGTCAGGGCAGCGCGGCGGCTATGGGCTGCCCTAGGTCGGCCTGACCGCCCCTAGAGTCTCGTGGATTCGCAGCCTCCAATCCTGAAGAACGACGAAGAACGAGAAGCAAGATAAAAGGGAGAGAGATAAAAGTAAATGAACGCGGAAAAGTAGTAGATTTGTTTGTTCGATTGTGTGTTGTTCAATCGGCCGTCACCCAACGCGTCGGATGATCCGGCGTCGAGGGCCCCGGACGGTCCGGCGCTAGGGATTGCGCAGTGGCGCTACGAGCAATATTTTGGCTCTAGAAGTCGCATACGAACTCGGATTGAAACGATCCAAAAATTAAAGTTGCTTGTCTCAATGAGGCGCGCAACTTTTGTTCATATTATTTTTTTCATTTGATGTGATCTTGGTGACTGTTGCGATCCCCTACACTTGTGGGTCATCACTCACATATTGGTCAAGCTTCACTTCTTAATCATAATTCCAAACAGTTACATCTACTCAATGTCCTTAGGGTTCCTTCTGCTACACATAGTTTGTTGTCTGTTCCTCAACTTACTCGTGACAATAATGTCTTCGCTGAATTTCACCGTTTTCAATTTTTATCAAGGACTGGGATACGAGGGACATTCTTCTTAGAGGTCGCCTACACCATGGGCTTTATGCGCTTGATGTGCCGCCTGTACCTCAGGCGTTTAGTGTTGTAAGTGTATCGTCTACTCATTGACATGCACGTCTTGGTCATCCTGCTACCCCTATAGTTCGTCATGTGCTGCATCGTCATGATCTTCTAGTTGTGTACAATAAAACTGTTGAAACAGTTTGTGATGCCCGTCAGCAAGGCAAGAGTCATCAGCTTCCGTTCCCCTCCCCCATGATTTGGTGCATGGACCACGCTCCCTGGCAGGTGAAAGAAGGTTGCATGGCACTGCGTCCACGAGGCACGCAGACCGGGAGCAGGCATCCGTCCACGGAGGCGCGCACCCGGCGACGGGCTACGCGCAAGGATTAAAAAGATAAGTGCTTTCGAGAACCTCTTCCTATAACTAAGTTTGGCCAAAGCCTTGTCGGACCATGGGGAGGGCTTGATCCGTATGGCTTGGGCGTCGAGTGGGCGGCTGACGGAAGGGGTGGTTCTCATGGTTCGCCCTGGTGCGACCCGGGGGCTCCGGACGTGGAACCCACTTCCCGAAGTCGGAGTGGCCCCCGACCGGCGGCACACCCCTTGCGACGGCGCTCTGGATCCGGTCTATCGCGGCTCGGTCTGGTGTGCGTGCGCGCTCGGCTGGCACCCCAAAGACGTAGAGCACTATACATGCCGAAGGTATGGCGAACAAAAAAAATGCATTGCGAAGTTTATTCGACTGAGTTCTTGGCCTAACCCAAACCAGTGTTGGAAGGGCAACATGGCCCTGATGATGCAGGTGTTAGGAACAATCAATGGCGCCGAAGGTGGTCCTTCAGCCTCTGGACGGTAGAAGCAGCGCCCTGCTTCGCTCCCTCTTCGTCGTCATTCTCCTCGTATGGGTAGAGGAGGCGGTCGAAGGGGAACTCCGGAGCTAGCAAGGCTACCCTTGGGAGATATACCGAGCCCACCGAGGTGGTAGACTGCTCCGCCGCCTCCCGAAGCTTGTCCTCCACCATCTGGCGAAGCAGGTGCAGCTTCCTCGAAGTCTCCGCGAAGAACTCCAGCAAAGGGCCCATCCCTTCCTCCCTTGGCGCGGGAGGGGAAAGGCCCAGCTCGATGAAAGCCTCCCGGGTGTCGTCGGCAACTTGGCACAAGAAGCTGGCTCTCCGAGTCCAGATCTACGCGCTGCTGAGCGATCGACCTCTCTGAGGCCTCGTTCTACGCACGCGCAGCCTGGATAGCCTTGGCGGTGTGGCGCTGCTGCTCGGCCCAGCTGTTGATCACCCGGTGCGATTCTTCTTTCACACCGGGATCCGGCATTATGCCGGAAAGATCAGCAGCTAACGGGTCGACCGCAAGCCCTTGCATCACCGGAGCAAGTGCGCCAGCCGGAACCATAACGCCACCACCAAAAGGGCGGGTCGGGGCCGAGTTTTGATCCAATGAAGGAATGGCCTCTTGAGCGCCCCCGGCGCTCGAAGGCAACCGGCCTGAGGAGAAAGTCGCCCGTGTCAACACCGGAAGTAAGGGCAAAACAGACTAAACAATGAGGAAAAGGCGTACCGTTGTTTGTGGGTCCCTCTTCGGGGTGGCCCCGGGAAGAGACCGGGGACGCCTCCGGGCGTCCCGGGGCCCGGGGGCTCGTCCGCGGAGAACCACGGCTACCTCCCGGGATGGATCGTTGGTCCTTCTTCGTTGGCAGGTTGGCGGCATCATCCTCTTCTCTGGCGCTCTTCCTTAGGGCCTGATTGGGGGATGGGCTGCGGAAACTACGGTGCGGTCTCGGCTCAGTAAAGGTATGGAGGTAAGCAAGGGGCCAGGTCGAGGGGCATGTACCTTGGGCGGTGCAGAGAGATTCCCCCCTCCGTGCCAAGTGCCACCAGCGAGGTGAGTCCCCGGGAGACCTCCAGGGGAGTGCCCGCGTGGGTCGGCGCCGACGGGGAGTGAGGATCCCTGCCCGACGAGGAGTGCCTGTCCTGGCGACGACGGCGGAGGATGACTAGGGAGACATCATCCTCCTCTTCCTCCTCCTCCACTGCCGCGATAACCAGGGATTGGAGCTGGGGTACCCTCGGGACCGGCGCCGAACCCCGGGGCGGGGACACTAGACCCTGGCGCCGCGTGTTTCCCACCCGGGATCTCACCCGGCTGTCGGGGCCCACCTCGGCCCCGCTACTGGAAGCGGAAGGACCAGCACTGGGATCCCCGCCGCGACGCATGGCCCGAGTTGTTGGGGCAGGGAGAAGGGTAGCCGACGGCGCAGCCAGGGATCTGATCCTGGGAGGCGTCTGGCCTCGGATCCCCCACTCATCACAGGAAGGCAAGCTCGCGACGATGGATTCCCATTGTGGGTCGATGTAGAGTGGAAACACTTCTGCAGGGAGCGGTTCCAGCTCCGCCGGCCCTCCGACCAATTCCAGCATCAACTTCTCCAGGACCTGCGGGGACACGGTCGACCTCCGCCCTGTGAAGAGGCGGACTTGGTCGTGGATCCCTTGGTACTCCCACATGGGATGCGACTGCTCCTGGAGGGGGGGCGATGCAGTGGTCGATGAAGTGCGCGACCACATGCTCACCTTTCATTCCGGATTCGACTAAACATGAGATTCGGGCACAGATCGGGTCGAGATCGGCGTCTCCGACGCTCTTCTCGCCCCACTATGTCTGGCGTTCACATGGGCCATCCGGCTCTTGCAGGCAATCATCCATCGTGGGAAAGCGGACGAACACCCACTGGTGGCGCCATTCTTCCCACTTCTTGTTCTTGGTGGTGGGGATGAACTGGTCCACCTGGTTCGCCCGGCGGCAGAAGGAGACGGCGCCAGCAACATGGTTCCCAGGTTCCACCCTGGGATAGAACTAGCGGTGGAACAAGGCCACTGACGGCAGAACTCCCATGAAGGTCTCGCAGAAGTGCTGAAAAATCGCCAGCCCCAACAAGGCGTTGGGGTGGAGTTGGGCCAGGCGAAGCGAAAAGGCGGCCATCACCGCCTGGAAGAAGTGCGACATCGGGGGCACCAGCCCCGCAATCAGCTCAGGGACATCCAGGCCGCCCAGCTCGCCGGGCGGGCTTGCGAGCTTCAGAACCGTCGCTTAGTGCTCGTTTTGTGCCGATTCGACGGTCCCTTGGAGGATCTCCAAGGACTTGAGGCTGCATCCAGGATCGAAGAACACGGCCTTGTCCTTCAGCTCATCCCAGAGGCGCTCGCGCTCAGTCATCTTGGCGGTCTTCTTACCCTTGCTCTTCTTCGCTTACTGCGGCATACGCCCGGCGGGGAAGGGGGGGAAGATGGCGAGATCTGGAGAGAAGAGAAGAAGGAAGGAGTGCAAGCGGTGGTGCAAGATGCGGGATGGGCGAGGATGAGGCTCAGGCCTATTTGAAGACCCGAAGGAGAGCCAGTCTCACACGGCTCACCTACCGAGCATTCATTTCCCCACTCTTGCAAGGGAGCGTGGAAACGAATTTACTCGAGATCCACGCCCTGCCTTCACTATTGGAGAGCTGTGGGCCCGACGGGCTCGGAGTTTGAGGGGACGCGCCTCGAAGGTCCTGCCCGGCCCGATTGACCTTTCCTTGGTTTTGTGAACATGAGCGTATGAGGAACCGCCGGTTATCAAGACCCGGCGCCTCAGATTCAAGGGGCGTGACACGGTGGCTGAGAAGATGGGCGCCACCGCGACACGACCTGGGGCTACTGTCAGTACCCCATCCGAGGGGGTACGCGCTATGTCTGAAGAACGGGCGCACCCGAACCTGGCTCAGGCAAGGCGTTGCCCGACCGGTCGGACAGTACGGACGGGCCGACACCGGGGGAGGGTCCAGTGCAATACCAGGAGCATGAAGCTGCTCCCCGGGGAGATCGCGCACCGTCCCCTCGGATGGGGCCCGCCTGCTCTCACCGACAGATGGCGCAGGAGCACGCCAGAAGACAACATGGGGCCCAAAGGCCTGCTAACAGCTAGCGCCCCGTGGCGCGCGTCGGACGGCACGTGGAGGGGAGATGTCGAGTTGTCTGCTTTTCGCTGTGCTCTTCGCCACGTACCCGCCTCACCGGATAGGTGGGGGGACATGCAGACCGACCACAGTGAAGACACCCAAGATAAAAAAGAAGAGAGAGAGAGCTCCGGAGGCCAAGAGAGGACAGAACAACAGAGGAAGAAAGCAAGCTAGAGGTGGAAAGGGAGGCAGAGGAGTAGAAGTAGTCAGAGCTCCCGGGCCGGAGCGGTCCCGGGAGCTGGAGCCTTGAGCCACCATTGTATTCACCTGTTTCCACCCACATAATTCCTGATCAGACATGCATGACGTAGGGATCCATCTCACGATGGCCTGAACCTGGGTAAAAACTGTGTCCCTGAGCCTTGCATCATGTCCTCACGCCTCTCTCCGTTACCACCCGCGTCGACGCAGGAGTCTCCCCCGCCCACTGCCGAACAAATAGGGGAGGAGACGCCAGTCTCTCCCGGTGTCCGCGTTCCGACACGCGACAACCCTAGGGTGCGGGTGGGCCCCTGGTCACGCTCCTAGGTTGCCTGGGCCCACGTGGCCTATAAGTTGCCTTCTGACCTAAAATCGTCGGGGCGGTGATTATTTTGCACGAAACATATACAGAGCCGTCGTCACCTCGAAATTCCAATCTAGGGCTTGTGGAGCCCTGCTCCGGCACCCTCCATCACCAGAGGCTTCTTCATCGCCATGATTGCCTCCGGAGGGATGCGTGAGTAGTTTATCCTTTACTACGGGTCCATAATAGTAGCTCGATGGTTGTCTCTTTGATACGTCCCAAACGTATCTATAATTTTTGATGCTCCATGCATGTTTTCTACATGTTTTCCCTATGTTTTTCAATGTTTTCCACACGTTCTGTCGGACTAACCTATTGGCAAGATGCCCAGGGTCAGTTTCTATTTTCTGCCAGTTTTTTGTTTCAGAAAAGTTGTACAGGAAATATTCTCGGGTTGAGCTGATAATTTACGAGGAATTTTATTCACCGAGAAGGATACTGAGTCCTAAGGAGGGTTGTGAGTGGGCCCCATAGCTACTAGGCGGCCATGGGCGCAGCCAAGGGCCCACCCGCGCCATGCAATCGCCACGTGGCCCTGGCCAGCCCCCGGCACCGCCTCTGCGCCTATAAATTGACTTTTACTCTAAAACATCGAGGACGGAGAAATTTTCCACTAAACATATACAGAGGCGCCGTCACCTCAAAAGTCCAAGCTAGGGATTATGGAGTCCTGTTCCGACACCCTGCCGGAGGGGGGAATCGTCGCCGGAGGCTTCTTCATCGCCATGTCTGCCTCCCTGGTGATGTGTGAGTAGTTCATCCCTGAACTACGGGTTCATAGCAGTAGCTAGATGGTGTTCTCTCCACTTTGTGCCATCATGTTTAGATCTTGCAAGGTGTCTAACATGATCAAGATCATCATTATGTAATTCCTACATGTTGTGTTTGCTGGGATCCGATGAACCATGAGATTATGATTATTTCATTGATGTCTTTATGAGAGATTCGCTTATATCTTTAGAGTGTTTTAATCTTGTTTTGCAGTAATCTTCGGTGTGTATGATTTCTTTGGCCAAGTTGTTGTATGCATCTCCAAGAGGGAGTTTATATGCTAGATAGTGGCTTCATGCCGCCTTGTTTCCTGCGCTTGAGTGACAGAAACATGCATGGGGGGATGTGTTGTTGCCACTAGGGAGGAAAGAACGGTTTTCTTGTTTACGAATGAGAATTATTGCTTACATTATGTATTGTTCTTAATGCAATTGTCAGTTGCACACAAGAAATCACTTCGTTTCTGCAACTTAATACCAAGGGATTTGCTGGATATCATTCTTGAGGTGGACTATTAGTTATGGATGCATGCTGGATAGCGGTCCATTTATGTTTGACGTAATGCCTACATGATTAGAACATGTGAACTATATCTTGTCATAATAGCATTCTTATGCGTTCATGATTTGTCAATTGACCAGCTGTAATTTGTTTACCCAGCATGTTTATTGTTTTATAGAGAGACACCACTAGTGAAACTATGGCCCCCGGTCCATTTTTTCCTTATTGAATACAACCTTGTTTACTTCCTTTTCATCATCACTTTCTCGCTGGTCCGTTAACTTTTAATCATCTTCAATACATTCGATACGTTTAATTCTATAGATCACAACAAGACGGGAAGATTGACAACCTTCTCGAAAAGTTGGGAGCAAGAGACACAGTTTTTGTTTTGTGTGCTGGTCCACACTTGTTGAAGCGCCAGACAACAAGCAACCTACTGAGAGTCTTCGAAATCCTACTGGATTGATAACCTTGGTTCCTTAACCGGGGGAAATTCGTTGCTACACTATATCATACATTCCTCTTGGGATATCCCAGCGGGTGTGTGATCCACGCCAACACTCTTATCTTTGTGCTGCCATGTTTAGATCTTGTGAGCTGCCTAACATGATCAAGATCGCCGTTATGTAATTGATGCTTGTTGCGTGTTTGCTGAGATCTACTGAATTATGAAGTTATGATCAGATTGTTCGTGTTTTTCATATGATCTTCTTACTATTATTGTATCAATGTTCTATTGTGTTCTTACATGCTCTCCGATGTGTGTGATTGCTTCCGCCAAGTAGTTGCATGCATCTCCAAGAGAGGGTTTTGTGCTAGATAGTACGTTCATGTCTCCTCCGTGCCTGGGCACGAGTGATAGAAACGTCTAAGGACAAGGATGTGATGTTGCTACTAAGGGTAAAACATCGGTGTTTATGCCTATTTATGATCATTAATATTGCTTACATTATGTACTGTGATTAATGAAATTGTTCACTGCTTTTAGCAACTTAATTCCTAAGAGATGCATGGTGGATAGCAGTCTTTGGGTGGATTATTACTTATAGATGCATGCTGGATAGCGGGCTATATATGTTTGAAGTAATGCCTACATGAATAGTTGTAACAGCCACACTTTTGGTACTGTAAAATTTGAACCAAATTTTCACTTTTCTGTTCATGCATGCATCATGGCATCATTGGTTCTAGTTCTCAAGTTAAAACAAAGTGTTGAAAACAAATTGGAACAAATGGAAACAAGGCCACCAATTAAATTAGATCCTTGCAATTCCAAATGTGCTTGTTTCTGGCAAACACAATTCAAATAAACTTCCATATTTGTCAAGGAAGATCCAGGAGTTCAAAATGAATACTTGCAATTGCTTTAAAAATTATAAAGTAATTCTAAATTTGAGTTATCCAAAAATGGCCATAAGCAACTCCCCATTTTATTCCCCAAGCAAATGGACTCCAAATGCATTCATATTTCTTGGGGTGATTGCCCAAGGTGCAGGGAGGATACACAAAAATTGGCATAATTTTTGGAAGTGTAAAAGTGCCTCAAATAATTCAAAAACAGCACTGTCTTTTAAAAACAGAACCACAAAGGACTGGAATGTAAATAACGAAACGTTTTCCAGGGGCTTCCTTGCAAAATCGCCGTCTTCTCCTGTAGCGACCGCGCGTGAGCCGTGCGCGTCGCACCAGCTCAAGCTCGCCATGGCCGTCCCCTGCTCCCTGCTGCCCGTGCGAAGAGGATAAGAAGGCCACCGAGGCGTTGCTCTCTCTCTCCCCCCCCGATATTTTTGCGCGCTCCCTCTCTTTTCCTTCTCTCCGCCATGGCCGAGCCGTAGTGGAGCTCGCCGTCGCTGCCACCGTCGCCTGAGGGCTCGCAGAGCAGATCGAAGCGCACCACCCGCACCGCCGCTTCGTCCTCTCCCTCCTCGTCCAAGGAATCGAGCAGAGAAGCCCGGGATCATCGCGCATTTCTCGTCTTCTTCCTCTCCGGCCGCCGCACCTCGAGCAAGATCGCCGTCGCCCCGGTCCACCTCCGGCCTCGCCGTCGCTTCCCACGCATCGAGGGTGAGCTGGCGCACCTCCTGGACACCTCCTTCCTCTCCATCTCCCTCTGGTTCGTCGCTTAGCCGTCGTTCCCGCCGTAGCCGTAGCGCGCCGCCGCTGTAGCTCGTCGCCGGAGCATTTTCCCGGCAACCATTGTGGCCGTAGCACCGCCACGAGGTGCCCCGCACCCGTGCGCGTCGAACTCGAGCAACAGTGTGTCCCCAGGCGCCGTATATCGTCGCGCCCGTGCGCCTCGCCGCCGGCGTTCCCCGCGGCCACGCGCACGACGCCGTGCACCACCCCCACCCTAAAACCCCGCGAGCCCCTGTTCTAACACGAACACAGCACCGGCCCAGTGGCTAGCAGCCACGCCACCACGCGCTCGCGCGCGAGTTCGAACCCCGCCGCCGCACGCGGCCTTTTCCTTTTTTCGCACACTGACAGGCGGGCCCCGTCCGTCAGCGGCACAACGGCCCGCGCTGCTGCGTCAGCGCCAGCGTGGCCAACGGCCCCACTGGCCAGTGACCGTGGGTAGCCCAGCACCGCGTGCGAAAAGTTTTTGGAGGTTTTTCTGGAATTTGATTAAAAAGACAGAAATTCGATTAAGTTTGTAAATTCAATATCTTTTTGAATACTTGTCCAAAAATTGCAAATAATATACCAAAATGTTCAGAAAATTAAATGGAATCTATTGGTGTAACCCACACATCCAACTAAATTATTTTAGTTGCTGTTTTATTAAATGAACTAAAAGGGCAGCAAAGGAATACATTTTGGAAAATCAATAACTTATTAGCTGTTATCCCAAAAATGGTGTTCCTTATGTCCAGATGCTCAGAGCAATGTGCACTCATCAGTAGCATCACTCTCATGCATGTTTGCATCATATTTCAGTACTGTACATTTTCGAAATTGGCTAATTCCATTAAGTTTAACTATGGGGATTAATCCAAATAATGCAAGAATTATATTTGGGACCCCATTTAACTTGTTGGTCATGTTTAATACTTGTATGGTGCATTTAAAATGTCATATCATCATGTGCTTGTGCATTGCACTTGTTTTATATGGTGTGGTATTTGATTGTGCTTTCCGGTGTTCTTATACATCGATAGATCAAGCAGTCGGGGTTCC
This sequence comes from Poa pratensis, assembly GCA_947311845.1. Taxonomy (NCBI): domain Eukaryota; kingdom Viridiplantae; phylum Streptophyta; class Magnoliopsida; order Poales; family Poaceae; genus Poa; species Poa pratensis. The sequence continues at coordinate 16,417,832 of CAMZMU010000088.1, forward strand.
ACCGCAATACCCTGACGACCCGTATTACCAGCCTGCTGAACAAGGCAAGCGTAATCCCCCCTCTGAGCATGTCTCCTCCTATGTCTTCCGCAAATATTTTCTCCACTATATTATTGCATGCGGTTCCAAATGTCAATTTGGTTGGATTAGAGTATCCTATAGTTGCATTATGTTTCCGATGCCAATACCTGTTCCCTCCTAATATCCATAGGATTACTTTGTTGGCCTGAGTTAAGTAACTATGCACTGTATATGCTTAGCCATGCTTAGTTAAATGCTTAGTTGTCCGGTGGATATTTCGTTGTTGGAATTGTTGACGGAATGTCCGGATGATGGTGGAGAAATGTGGATACTAATAATAAACATGCTTAAAGGCGGGGATGAGAGGCCACATGGATGTGGTGGGTTGTCTCGTTCTCGTCGCCTAATTGCGAGTTCTCCCCTTCGAAGCCAAGACCGAGCGTGCAACCATGCGTGGGGTATATGGAGCCCTCGTCGACCGACTAACTTGTGGCGGACTAGCCGAGGGTCCTCTAGTTTGGCTTTCCATTTGCACGTGCGATGAAGATGGTGGCCCAGACTGAGATGAGGATGGTGGCGTCAGGAGAATAAGTGGCCGTGGGACAGGGTGTTGGAGGCACCTCTTGTCCTATCACCACTGATGATCCTGGGTTAGTCTTAAGCGAGGTAAAGGTTGTAGCCGCGCCCACTCAGCCGGCTCTCCCTGGAAGAGAGCAGATGTACAGGCATGTACGGGTAATGAGCCGGACGGTACGCGTGGATAAGAAGCTAGAGCCCCTTCGGGACTCCGGCGACTTTCCCTTTGTACACCCCTGCAGGGTAAATCTTTTCGAAAAGCCGTGTCCACGGTTAAGGACGACTTGGTGCCGGATTCAGAGATCATAGAATAACTTGAACGGAATGATTAAAACCTGAGTACTAAAGGTACTACCAAGAATGCAAGGCTAACTTCCTCGAGGGTGATTCGGGGAGGTGCCTTCGTAGACAGTTACAGTGGTTGATGTTGGTGGTTGTTGAAGATGATCAGAAGAAAAGAGTTTACTTCTTACCCCCTTTGAAAATATTCTGATTAGTCGATGCCATGGAGTTATGTCTTTTATAAAGAAAACTAGCTTTATGCAAAATAGCCATACAACCTTTGTAAGCCACTCATCGAGCTAGTAGCTCTAATAATCTTGCAGAGTTCGTCGAACTCAACGTTGCTTTGTTGATTCTTTCAGAGGAGGACTTCCTCGACCTTGAAGGTGGGTTCTTCGTGGAAGTCGACGAGTAGTCTGGGGTTCCCAGGTGGCAGCTTGGGACATCTCGGAACATCTGGCGCTGGGAATGTTTATCTGTAGGCCTCTTAGGCCATAATTTGGATCTTGTTGTTAGAACAACTTAATTTGCTTCCGCTTGTTGTACTGTTGGGTCTGTGACCTCTGGTTGTAATATTTGCTATCTTTCTCTATTATAAGAGTTGAACTATAATGCTTTGAGTCGTAGAGTCTGTAATGTGCCAGTTGTTCCACAAGTCTTGATCTCTCTATTATACATTGAGGGTTGTGCCTGTGTTAAGGCATCAATCGGGGTGTTGCGTTGCCGATGATCCATACCGAGCAACGCCTGCCAAAGGTTTTGGCCGGGGATTGGTAAACCCGTAACCTCCGGTTGTATCGCTTAACCGGTAACACACAGCATCACTGTATAGCAGTCGGGTCAGGGCGCCACAATAGTGCAATGAAATTTATCTTCTCATAATAGAATTGTTATGCTCTAATTATTTGTTTATTGTCAAGCTGTAATTTGTTCACCCAACATTTTTATTGTTTTATGGAGAGACACCAATAGTGAAACTATGCCCCCGGTCCATTCTTTTACATTGATTACAACCTCGTTTACTTACTTTTAATCATTATTTGCTCGATGCTCCTTTTTTCTTTCACCACTTCCAGATACACCATACGTTTAATTCTCTCGTTAACAACAAGACAGGAAGTTTGACAACCTTCCTGGAAAGTTAGGGATGAAAGAGAGTTTGTGTCTTGTGTGCAGGTCCACGCCCATCAATGCTGAGTTTCTGACGCCTTGTTGGTTGTCTTCAAAGTCCTACTGGATGATAACCTTGGTTTCTAACTGAGGTAAATTTGCTGCTACGCTACATTATACCTTCCGCTTGGGGTTCCCCAACGGGTGTGTGTGATTCACGCCATTAGTCCCACACAGTTGAAAGTGATCATTAGACAATAAAAGTCTTATAATCGAAGCTATGCAAGGAGTACTGATTGCCAAACAACGGATGCAGATAGAGCTCTAAGTGTATGAAATCTCTCTAATGGAAGTAGTGGGGTTTCATCCAACTTGCTTGCGCATGAAGACCTAGAGCACTTTTGTGGAGGCTCATCATTGGAATATACAAGCCAAGTTCTATAATGAAAGGATCCCCACATAGTTATACAAGTAAAATATGGAAAATCTCTCCAAACTGAAGTATAGGTGCTAACGTAAGCACAAGTGTGGAATAAAGGATAGTAATGATGCCTCTCTCTCGTTTTTTTGGTGGCCTCCGTGGCTATTTTATTTTCTCTTGTTTGACTTCTTTGGGATTTTTTTGTCTCTTTAGAATCTTTTTTTATATCCTCACCGGCAGGGGAAACACTCTATATGAAAAGAATCAACACACTTTTTGTATCCATAACTCGTAATGTATAATATATGATGTATAAAACTGAATGCCTCTACTAGTGTAGCAGGATGTGCAATGATCAAGCGTAACATTGAATAAATGAATAGTGACAGCACCTCATAAACCATCATGTCAGCTATATAAGATCATGCAAAGCAACATTGATGACCCACAAGTGTAGGGGATCGCAACAGTCTTTGAGGGTAAATATACACCAATTTATTGATTTGACACAAGGGGAACCAAAGAATACTTATAAGACTTAACAATGAGTTGTCAATTCAGCTGCACCTAGAAAAAAACTTGCTTGACACAATTTATTAGTAATAACGGAGATGTGATGGCAGCAGTAGTGTGATAGTAACAGCAGCAATAGTAATAGCGAAAGTGAACAAAGTGGACAGCAGGGATAAAAACACCGTAGACATAGGGATGGATGTACGGCCGCTGCATGAATGAGATAAACCATGTAATAGACTTAACATAGGGCAGCACAGATAAATAAGAGAGCATCCAAGTCATTAACTAATCATAGGCATGTGTCCGGGAAATAGTCGTGCGTGCTTGTTATAAGAACTTGCACAACATCTTTTGTCCAACCATCCCGTTTCTTCGGGGCCAATTTGGAATTAATGGTAATTAAGGCACTTGTTTCACCAAGCACCAGATCAAAGAATTGATACTCAATGGACACATGTAATCCTCAAACTAGAATCCTTCCCCTCTGATATCCCAACCTGTCACCTTGGGGTCTCGGGTTCCGGACAATAATAGGTGCATACACCTTGCAGGTATGATCCAAAACAACTTTTATATTCATGAAAACATAACATGTTCAGATCTGAAATCATGGCACTCGGGACCTAGTGACAAGCATTAAGCATAACAAGTTCCAACAACGATAGTTAACAGCAATAGTGGATACTAGGTATCATGCCCTAACAATCTAATGAGCTATTACATTATCGATCTCATCCAATCCCTCTGCCTACAGCAGGGAATTACTTACACATGGATGGGGAAACATGGTTGGTTGATGGAGACACGTTGGTGATGATGATGGTGACGAGCTCCCCCGAATCCCCGTCCTGGCAGGGTGCCAAAACAGGAACATATATCTCCCGAACTAGGGCTTTGGGTGGCGGCGGACTCTATATTGTATTTGGAAAAATCCTTCGGGGGTTCTCCGTTTTGAGGACAAAGGGGCATAAGTACCAAAGGAGAGCCCGGGGGTGGCCCCACACCACCAGGCGACCCCATGGTGGGTGGGGCCAGGCCGCGCCTCATAGTAGCCTGGTTGCCCACCTCCAGGTGCACTTCTGGCTCCGTGGGTCTTCCGGTGAATTAGAATTTTGGTGAATTTTTGAGATTTTTCTGAGCATATTGATTTTTGACCTCTTTCAGCAATGCATAAACAAATAAACAGGAACTGACATTAGGCACTGGGTTAATAGGTTAGTCTTGGAAAACATGGGGAAAACATGTAGAAAACAAGGAAAAACATGTAGAAAACAAGCATGGAACAATCAAAAATTATATATACGTTTGAGACGTATCAGCATCCCCAAGCTTAACTCCTGCTCGTCCTCGAGTAGGTAAGTGATAACAAAGATAATTTTTGAGGTGACATGCTGCCAACACAAACTTGATCAATCAAAACGTAAAGCGTTGTAAGCTGATATCAAAACTTTATCAAAGACATGATACATGTTATTTGAATAATGAAACTTAGCAACCAAGCAGCAACATGAAAATATCACAAATAACTGAAAACAAGTAATGATGCATTGAAAGTGATACGTTTGTAGTGATCATAATAAAAGCATGGTAGAGTGTTATCTCGCTTCTCCTTCATGGAATAGCAAAACATAAACGCTAGGACACCTCCAAAGTTCAAGTGGTGACTAGATACAAATAATTTTAGAACAAGCAATATCATAATCATATTCCACTCAATAATAAATTTTGGGACCATGCATATTATACTCTATATGAAAATTATGCTCTCCTAATTGGTGCATAAGGTAAAAAGGTGGAGACTCATCCTACAAGTAAAAGAAAGGCCCTTCGCAGAGGGAAGCAGGGATTACTTATATGATAGAGATTTTATTTTAGAAAACATATGTATGAAAAAATAATATTGAGAGGTGTGTATGTATTTGTCAAATGCTAATAGATGATTTATTATTTTTCCATGTGAAACAACTTTGAAGAGCGGCTCCCATAGAGAAACATGTATGTTCCTCTTCTCCTTTGTTTAGACAAGCTATGTTCAACTGATTTCTTAGGTACAAAGTGTGAGGAGATTGATGTAATTTATCTTTTGTGGACTGAGCACCCATTGCTAACTCCTTTTGCAATATTAGGGACAAGCACATTATGCATGCAAGTCAAGAGGTAAAGCCATCTGACATGGAAAAATAATAAGCCATCTATTACTTCCTCATGAGCTAAAACAGGAACACAAAACAAGGTTTAATAGTTTTGAAGATTTTAAAGGTAGCACACGAGTAATTTACTTGGAATGGCTATAAAATACCATGCATAGGTAGGTATGGTGTACACATTGTACTAACTTGGTTTAAGTGAGTTGGATGCACGAGTAGAGCTCATACTCAGTACAGGTGAAGGCTAGCAAGAGACTGATAGCGACCAACTAAGAGAGCAATAACGGTCATAATCATGCATCGCGACAAAATATTATTGATCAAAGCATGAAGTGATATTACTATCCTAAAAATAAAAGATCATCAAGGCTAAAGGTGACTTTGTTTATAGTCATAACATGGCGCGAGCATGCGCGAGGTCAATCCAAATAAATCTTCAAAGGATGATACCACAATATTATGCCGCATTATGATCAACACAACACATGATTTTATTTCAATAGCACATTAAGCACTCTCAGTTATTTAAGATTATTCATGGTACATCATGAATCACTAAGAAGTAAGAACACAATTAAAATAACATCTAACATGACATGTCATAGCCAAGCCACAGTCTAAACAAGCTTCCTTTGCACCACATAAGCATGAAATTTTTTACTCTCAACCAACACCAATAAACTTATTTAAAACAACTTTCTTAATAAATACTCATTAAAAACCACATAGATTTTCACAACCAAATAAAGAAAACTAACATCTCTAAACAAGATATAAAAGAAAAAACAAGAGCTAACAACAACAGTAGCAAAAATTGAATACTCGAAAACATAAGAGTAAACAATAGAGTATTCTACGAAAAAGTGGAGCGTGTATCTCTCCCAAACAAGAGTGATAGGATCAATCATAGCTATGACCAGCAAGCAAAAAAAACTGAAATAAAACAAAATGAATCTCCAAGAATAACACATAATATGTGAAGCAATAAAATATAGTGTCTTGAAAGGTGACCTGATAATATTGTTGATGAACAAGTGGATGCCTTGGGCATCCCAATCTTTGACGCTTGTACTTCTTGGATATTTCTTGGGGTGACATAGGCGTCCCCAAGTTGAGCTTTTGTCCATTTTAATCTTCTCATATCATCCTCCTCTCCTTACATTGGAAAACTTCCTTCACACAAAATTCTCATAATGTTCATTAGCGGGGTTAGTGCATCAAATAAATAAATCTACTTGGTACTGTTTGGACAAAATGCAAACACTCAATTTAAACATTGGATGCTGTCACTACTTTATTTTAAAGCTCTCCACCCCTAGAGAACCCCAAAACAAAAAGATAAAGAGGCAAATGCAAATATAGGCAGAAATTTGTCAAAACAGAACTATCTGTAAAGATGAATTTTTTCGAGGCACTTCCGTGGCTCAAATCAGAAAATGTAAAACTAATGAACGTTAGATAACAACCTGGGGAATGTACCCAATTTTATTTTCAAGATTTTATCGCACTTTGGTAGAGAGATACGAATTTTACTGTAAAGCCGGAAATCTGTTTTGGGATAGCAAAAACCACAACTGCACTTTCTTTCAAAAGAGGCAATTCTCGGCACAAAACAAATAAAAATGATAAGGAACGGTTACTACAGAGTTAACAACTTCCAATACACAAAGAAAACAGAAGAAAACAAAAATAAACTGAAAGAAAACAAAGTAGGTTGTCTCCCAGAAGCGCTTTTCTTTAACATTGCCTTTTGGCTAGGCATATGAAAAATGAATGAAATGCAGAAAACACTTTATAAAATGATGAAAAAAATGCAAAAATAAAATTCAGAAGTGCTATGACATGCTAATGAGTAGAAAACAAGTGAAAACATGTGTGGGCATTTGAAAACATGGAGAAAACTAGTGAAAATATGATGAAAACATAAGAAACATGGAGGAAACATGGAATAATATAGTGAAAACATAGTTTTATTCATTTAAAATAAATTTGTTCACAACGTTGATCAAGTCTTGCTACCAAACCAATTTTATATGACATAAAACTTTAGAATTTTACTTAAACAACTATGTTACCTCAACTTTGATTAACATTTTCCCAATCATAAGATGTTGGATGTTTCTTTTCTACCTCTGAATCCCTCCTGTACTTATTTTCATTGTATTCCTCTAGTGTAATCACCTGTATAACATCAGTGTCCACTTCAAAATGGTCACCCGTAATATAGTGCTTAAGTCTTTGCCCGTTTACCGCATGTGTTTATCACCTTTGAAGGTATTAATTTTTATATCTCCCGAGCGATAAACATCTTCAACAATAAAAGGCCCTTCCCACTTGGATAGAAGCTTCCCTACAAAATACCTAACACGAGATCTGTACAAAAGCACTTATCACTGACGTTAAACTCCCTTTTCTTAATTCTTTTTTCATGCCACTTCTTTACCTTTCTTTAAACAACTTGGCATTCTCAAAGCTTCACTTCTCCACTCATCTAAAGAACTCATATAAAGAAATATTTTCTCACCAGCAAGTTTAAAATCATAATTAAGTTGTCTAACAACCCAATAAGTTTTGTGTTCTAACTCAAGAGGTAAATGGCATGCCTTCCCATAGACCATTTTATAAGGAGACATACCCATAGGATTTTTATAAGCAGCTCTATAAGCCCACAAAGCATCATTAAGTTTCTTAGACCAATTCTTTTTAGATTTATTGTCAGTCTTTTGCAAAATCAATTTTATTTCTCTATTAGTTAACTCCACTTGACCACTAGTTTGAGGATGATAGGGTGATGAGACTCTATGATTAATATCGTACTTAGCAAGAGCTTTTCTAAAAACACCATGAATGAAATGAGACCCTCCATGAGTCATAAGATATCTTGGTACGCCAAACGTAGGAAATATAATTTCTTTAAACATTTTTAGAGAGGTCTTATGATCAGCACTTTTAGTTGGAATAGCTTCTACCCACTTATTAACATAATCAATAGCAACAAGGATATGAGTATTACCATGCGAAGTAGGGAAAGGACCCATGAAGTATAATCCCCAACAATCAAAAGGTTCAATAACAACATAATAATTCATAGGTATTTCACTCGTCTACTAATATTACCAACCCTTTGACATTCATCACAAGATAAAATAAATTATTTAGCATCCTTAAAGAGGGTAGGCCAATAAAAACCTGATTGTAGTACTTTGTGTGGAGTTATTTCCCCAGCATGATGTCCACCGTAAGGACTATTGATGACCCACAAGTGTAGGGGATCTATCATAGCTTTTTCAATAAGTAAGAGTGTCGAACCCAACGAGGAGCAGAAGGTATTGATAAATAGTTTTGAGTAAGGTTTCACTTTAAACACTGAAAGCTAAATGTTTAGGGATTTTTGTGATGATAAATAAAGCGATAACAAGTAAATAACAATGAAAGTAAATAGTTGCTGCAAGTGGCCCAATCCTTTTTAGCACAAAGGACAAGCCGGTGGTGTTTCTTATAATAGCTAAAACGTTCCTGAGGACACACGTTCCGTCAAGTTATTTTCATCACACGCCGTCGATTAATCTTTATCGTTTCGGTAAGTTTATGTGGGTAGACCTATGCTAGTGCACCGTCCTATCCAAGACCAATGCACACTTACGATTAGACTACTTGCAAGCGTCCTCAAATACAAGACAATAATTAAGATATAAATCTAACTGTAGCAATAAACTCATGGTATCACCTATTCCCTTATATGAAGTATTGCAAACTGGGGTTTAGGTTTCTGTCACTCCGGCAACCCTCCATAAGCAATCCAACACACAATGCATTCCTCTGGCCCATAAAGGTGAAGTGCTATGTAGTCGACTTTCACATAACACCACTAGAGAAATAGCAACATAACTTAAATATCAAACCGGTAAATATTACTCAACGAAATATGAATACTAATAACAAACTCTCCCATGTCCTCAAGAACTAAATGATCTACTCACAACACATCATATGGATCATAATCAGAGGTGATATATGGATGTATAACAATCTGGTCATAAAGTGCAAACACCGATAATTGTCACAAGCATCAACTACGAAGGAGTAATTCACACCGGTAGAGAGATCTAATGGAATGCAACAATATGAAGCCCTAATTGTTACAGCAAGGTGAGGATGGATGGTGAGGTTGATAGTGCTGATGATGATGACGATGACGATGATGATCTTGATGATGCCCGGTGCGATGACGGTGACGGCGGTAACGATTTCCCCCTCCGGGAGGGAATTTCCTCGGCGGAATCTCCCCATCGGGAAGGTGTTTCTTCTCTCTATTGTTTCCGTCGTGAAGAGGCGGCGAAAAAATTCTACGAAGTGGCTCCTCGATAAAATTAGGTCACGGGGGTAAGTACGCCGAAGGAGTGCCGGAGGAGGGGCCCCTAGCCGCGGCCAAGGGGGGCGCGCCTGGGGGTCCCTTGGTGGCCCCCCTGGCTCCCCCGGTGATTTCTGACGAAACTTCCTTTTCTGAATTTTGCCAATTTTCTGACGTCCGGATGATACCTCCTCTGACAGGTGATTTTTCCAGCTGAAATCTGACTCTGATAATTAATTCCGTAAAACTGTAAAACACACAGAAAACAACGAAATAACATAAGTATAGTGCTCTAATGTGGAAAATATCAATGAATAAGGAGAATAAACATGTAAAATAGTGATGCAAAATGGATGTATCAACTCCCCCAAGCTTAGACTTCGCTTGTCCCCAAGCGAAATCTGAACTCAGAAAACATGACCACAGGTTTTATGATGTGAAGTGTCGATAATGAAGAATACAGACATGAAGCATCAGCAATTACTCGGTAAATGCTAGCAATTCTATATGGCAATCTTTCTCATAATGCTTCTCAAAGAGAAATAATAATTCAATCATATAAATGTATAGTAAGTGCAAACTCATTGAGCTATGGCAAACTATGTTCTTGGTCAGAGAACAACTATCATATCAATCTTATCTTTCCGGAAGAATCTATGTCAGAGCTATCAAGCAAATAACACATGCTTCATTATCACAAAGTCTTTTCATGAATAGAAAACTTCCAAGGGATATGTTCTTATAAAGGAGGTGAAAACAACTGACACAAAGGAAGATGCTAGTTAGCAGAGCTCAACTTTCAACTTGTTTACCATGATCGTAATGTCAACTATAATAAAACATGGTTAAATATCATCGTGGACATATAAAAGAATGCATCTCCGTCAACATCATAAGTTTGCTAGTAAAGAATAGAGAGAATAGGTGAACTGACTCAATCCTACTAATAAAGAAAGGCCCTTCGCAGAGGGAAACAGGGATTACTCATGTGCTAGAGCTTTTCAGTTGAAAACATATAAGAGATGTAAAAAATAAATTTTTGAGAGGTGTATGATCTCGTCAACGACTGATACTAGATAACCCATCACTTCCCATGTTGATCAAACCTCAAGAGCGGCTCCCATAGAGAGAACAATAAAGTTCCTCATCTCCTTTTGTTGAACAAGCTATGTTCATGATTTCTCAAGCCCAAAGTGTGAGGAGTTTAGATGATATGATTGTTATAGCTTATCTTTTGTGGGCTGGGCACCCGTTTGCCAGCCCTTTTTGCAATATTAAGGACTTGCACATTATGCATGCAAGTCAGCGAGGCAAAGTTTGATCAACACAGGGAAAATAATGAACCATCTTTTACTTCCTCATGAGCTAAGAACAGAGGCACAAATTTGGAATATTAATAACTTTGAAGGTTTAAAGGTAGCACACGAGAAATTTACTTGGAATGGCGGTGAAATACCACATATAGGAAGGTATGGTGGACACTTGTGGAAGGTTTTTGGTTCAGGTTTGGATGCACGAGTAGTGATCATACTAGTACAGGGTTTTTGGCTAGCAAAGGCTTGTAGCAAACATATAATGTTGAGAGATGCAAAGAGATATATAACTATGCAATGATATAAAACATGAAGCATTGCAATTGTCTTCCTTGTCAGCATAATACATCAATCATAAGAACATAAACATGAAGGTTTTGCAGGCATAAAAGATCTATGGGGTAATATATCTGGATGTGAAATCTCTCTTCTTTGTTCTAAGTCTCTAAGTGTTGTTGCTATGACCAATGCTATGTTTGCCAATACTCTATAAATTTCTGCCACTACACCTAACATGAGATCACTGCTTTTCACAAGACAAGCATGCGAGAATAATTGCAATGAATAGAACATATAGTGCAACTAAGTAAGAAGAAGACTTCATATCAATATTTCATCATAGGCAAACTCACACCAATGGATACAAAGCTTCACTCATAAAGGAGTGATAGCCCAACTTGCAAACAACCATACTATATGATAACTTCCCTAATCATGATAAGATACACGACTCTAATAGTAAAAGTAAAGATAATGATACCGGGGCAACTCCCCCAAGCTTGGAACAAGCCAAGGGAGTGCCTGTTACCCATAGTGATTAAGCTTGATCCTTTGGTGGTGATGGCGGGATCACTTTGATAGGAGTCAAGAAGCCCTTGATTATCCGATGAAGCTCAAGGAGGACATCTTGACTTACAAGCCCGGCTTCCTACAGAAACAACTCGAAAACAAAACTTGTCGAAAACACAAGATACGATCCCGGGACGATCCGGGGGATTATATAGCAAAAGTTACAAAACAAAAGGAAGGTAAAAAGTCGAAGCGGAGTCGGAGTCGGGCACCGGGGCCCCCAGGGGACCTCCAGGCGCGGCCAAGAAGGTGCCCGCGCCTGGGGCCCACCTGGTGGCCTCCGGCCCGGCTCCGATTCTTTTTCGTGCCCAAATTTTTCTTATTTTCCAGAAACAGTGAATATAATTTTTTACGGTGTTTCGCGAAGGTTTTCTTACCAAAACTGATACCTATTTCTCTAATATGATCTTTCGGAGTGAGCACCCGAACAATATCAGCTTCCACGTTGTATGGATCACCAGATAAATAATGCTTGAGTATTTGGCCATTCACAACTTGTGGATTGGTGCCATGGAAATTATTAATCTTGATAGCACCAGACCAGTAAACTTCTTCCACAACGAATGGTCCCTCCCATTTAGAGAGTAATTTTCCTGCAAAAAATCTAAGACGGGACCTATACAATAATACTTTATCACCTATGTTAAATTCTCTTTTGAGAATCCTTTTGTCATGACATCTTTTAACTTTCTCTTTAAATAACTTGGCATTTTCATAAGCTTCACTTCTCCATTCGTCTAAAGAACTCATATCTAACAATCTTTTCTCACCAGCTAATTTGAAATCACAATTAAGTTCTCTAAAACCCAATAAGCTTTGTGTTCTAGCTCAAGGGGTAAGTGACAAGCTTTTCCATAAACCATTTTATAAGGAGACATGCCCATGGGATTTTTATAAGCAGTTCTATAAGCCCACAAGCATCACTAAGTTTCTTAGACCAATTCTTACTAGATTTGTTAACTGTCTTTTGCAAAATTAATTTGATCTCCCTATTTTTAGTTCTACTTGGCCACTAGTTTGAGATGATAAGGTGATGCAATTCTATGATTGACATCATATTTAGCAAGAGTTTTTCTAAAAGCACCATGAATAAAATGAGAACCTCCATCAGTCATAAGATATCTAGGCACACCAAACTAGGGAAAATTATGTCTTTAAGCATTTTCATAGAGGTTTTATGATCAGCATTTTTAGTTGGAATAGCTTCTACCCATTTAGTAACATAATCAACAGCAACAAGAATATGAGTATAGCCATGTGAGGAAGGAAAAGGACCCATAAAGTCAAATCCCCAACAATCAAAAGGTTCAATAACAAGAGAATAGTTCATAGGCATTTCATTACGTCTACTATATTACCAACCCTTTGACATTCATCACAAGTAGAAATAAAAATTTTGGCATCTTTAAAGAGAGTAGACCAGTAAAAACCTGATTGTAAAACCTTGTGTGTGGTTCTTTCACCAGCATGATGCCCTCCATAAGGACTATTATGGCATTTCCTCAATATATCTTCTTGCTCATGCTCAGGTATGCATCTTCTTAAAAATCCATCTACACCTTCTTTATATAAATGTGGGTCATCCCAAAAGTAATGCCTCAAATCATAAACGAATTTCTTCTTCTGTTGATAAGTAAAACTTGGAGGCAAAAACATAGAAACAATAAAGTTAGCATAATCAGCATACCAAGGATTTTCACGTGAGTTAACTTTAATAGCAGCAAGTTGTTCATCAGAAAAACTAGCATTAACAGGATCATTAGGAATATTTTCCATTCTAGATAAATTATCAGCAACAGGATTATCAGCTCCTTTCCTATCAACAATATGCAAATCAAACTCTTGTAGCAAGAGTACCCATCTAATAAGCCTAGGCTTAGCATCTTTCTTTTCCATAAGATATTTAATAGCAACATTATCAGTATGAATAGTGACTTTAGAATCAACAATATAATGCCTAAATTTATCACAAGCGAAAACAACAGCTAAAAACTCTTTCTAGTGGTAGCATAATTTCTTTGAGCACTATCAAAGGTCTTACTAGCATAATGAATATCATTCAACATCTTATCTACTCTTTGTCCTAAAACAGCTCCTACAGCAAAATCACTAGCATCACACATAATTTCAAAAGGCAAATTCCAATCAGGTGGTTGAACAATAGGTGCAGTTATTAAAGATTTCTTAAGAACTTCGAAGGCTTCTTTACAATCATCATCAAAAACAAAAGGAACGTCTTTTTGAAGAAGATTGGTAAGAGGTCTTGAAGTCTTAGAAAAGTCTTTAATAAATCTCCAATATAAACCAGCATGACCAAGAAAACTACGTATACCTTTGATGTCCCTAGGATAGGGCATCTTTTCAATTGCATCAGCTTTGGCATTGTCAACTTCAATGCCTCTTTCAGAAATTTTATGACCAAGAACAATTCCTTCATTAACCATAAAGTGGCATTTCTCCCAATTCAAAACAAGATTAGTATCCTCACATCACTGCAAAACTTTGTTAAGATTATGGAGGCAATTGTCAAAAGAAGTCCCATAGAAGAAAAATCGTCCATGAATACCTCCACAATTTCCTCACAAAAACCATGAAAAATAGCAGACATACATCTTTGAAAAGTAGCAGGTGCATTACATAAACCGAAAGGCATGCGTCTATAAGCATAAGTACCATAAGGACAAGTGAAAGTGGTTTTCTCATGGTCTTGTTTTCTAACATGGATTTGAGAGAAACCAAATAACCATCCAAATAGCAAAAGTGAGTATTTTTAGACAACCTTTCTAGCATTTGATCAATAAAAGGCAAAGGATAATGATCCTTCTTAGTAACAACAGTCATACGTCCTTTCTTGGGAACACAATGGACAGGACTAACCCATCTACTATCAGCAATAGGATACCTACTCCGAGAAGCTTTAATATTTCACTTCTCACCACTTCTTTCATCTTTGGATTTAGTCGGCATTGATGATCAACCACAGGCTTGCATCAGGCTCAAGATTAATAGTATGCTGACAGAGAACATGACTAATGCCTTTAAGATCATCCAAAGTATAACAAATAGCTTTACGATGTTTCTGGAGTATTTCCAATAAACGTTCTTCTTCATGCTCTGAAAGGTTAGCATTGACAATAACAGGATATATTTTCTTTTCATCTAAATAAGTATATTTAAGTGTGTCAGGAAGAACTTTAAGCTCAAACACTGGGTCTCCATTAGGTGGTAAAGGTGGCCCTAAGGATTCTACAGGCAAATTGTGTTTGATAATAGCAGGTTGATCGAGGAAAATATCCTCCAATTCATTTCTTTCCTGCATATACATATCATTCTCATGTTCTTCCATGAATTACTGCAAAAGATCATTAGGTGGAATAGCAATAGAGGCAATTCTTTCAATAGCTAGATCTTCATTAGGTAACTCTTTATCATGGTGTTGTCTAGCAATCTTACTAAAATTAAATTCATAATGTTCATCACCAAATTTGACAGACACTTTCTCTTTCTTACAATCAATAACAGCACCACAGGTATTAAGGACAGGTCTACCAAATATAATAGGACAAGATTTATCTTCAACTGAACCAAGTATTAAAAAGTCAGCGGGGTATTTTACCTTACCACAAAGAACTTCAACATCTCTTACAATACCCACTGGTGAAATAGTCTTTCTATTAGCAAGCTGAATAGTAACATCAATGTCTTCAATTTCACACGGAGCAATTTCATTCATCACTTCTTGATAAAGAGAAAAAGGTATAGCACTTGCACTTGATCCCAAATCGCAAAGTCCATAATAATTATGCTCACCTATTTTAACAGAAACAACAGGTGTGCCAACAACGGGTCTATGATACTTATTAGGTGCCACTAGATTAGAGGCAGCCTCACAAAAATATATCACAACCATCAATATTTTCAGCAACAAGATCTTTAACCATAGCAACCGTAGGTTCTACAATTATTTGATCTTCAGATTTATTAGCTTTCCTACTACTCTTGCTCACAATGTTATCGGCAAAAGAATGTTCTTTTACTCTAACAGGAAAAGGCGGTTTCTCAAAGTGAACAGTAGGTAAAATAGGATCAACAGTGTTAACAATTATTTCATTACTAGAGAATTGTTTCTCTTTAATATTATCCTTATAAGGTTCATGATACTTGTCCCACTTCACTTTAGGAATACTAACATGAGAGGCAAAGGTTTTACAAAGTTCAACAATTACTTGAGAGTCGAGCCCATATTTAGCACTAAGCTTATTAAATTTTTCAGTTTCAGCAAAAGACTTAATCCAATCATATTCATAGTTTATACCTGGCTCTTTATCTTTGTCCATCTCCCAATCTTCAGTATTGCACTGAATTCTTTCAATAAGATCCATTTATCATCAATCTTCTTGTTGTGAAGGAACCATTAGAAGAGGCATCAAGAAGGTCCTTGCCATGACGTGAAAGCCTTGCATAAAAATTATTAATAATAATCTCCTGGGAAGCTTATGATTGGGGTTATTTAAGCATTAATGTTTTCAGCCTCCCCCAAGCTTGAGCAATACTTTCTCCATCACAAGGCCAAAAATTATAAATAAAATTCCGATCTTGATATATTTCATGAAGAGGATAAATTTGAAATAAAAGAGAGATACAAGCTCCTTCAAATCCAGCAAATGTGAATCATCCAACAACTTATACCATTCCCATGCTCTTTCTTTCAGTGATATAGAAAACAATTTCCTCATGATTAATTCTCCTGAGACACCTGCAATCTTAAATAGTCCACATAGTTCTTTAATATAAAGCAAGTGCTCACCGGGATGGACAGTCCCATCTCCAGTGTAACGGTTATCCACAACACGATCAACAATGCCAATAGGTATTTCAAAAGGGACAATTTCAGTACTTAGAGGACTTCTCTCAACCACATGGGTGGTGGAGGAGCCATTCCCAAACATATAATCAACAGTAAAAGCTTCATAATTAAGCTAATTAAACAAATAGAAATAAAAAACAGGACTTACAGTAAAAGATTTCATTACCAATTCCACTTACCAATAGCGCTACACTCCCCGGCAACGGCGCCAGAAAATAGTCTTGATGACCCACATGTGTAGGGGATCTATCGTAGCTTTTTCAATAAGTAAGAGTGTCGAACCCAACGAGGAGCAGAAGGTATTGATAAATAGTTTTGAGTAAGGTTTCATTGTAAACACTGAAAGGTAAATGTTTATGGATTTTTGTGATGATAAATAAAGCGATAACAAGTAAATAACGATGAAAGTAAATAGTTGCTGCAAGTGGCCCAATCCTTTTTAGCACAAAGGACAAGCCGGTGGTGTTTCTTATAATAGCTAAAACGTTCCTGAGGACACACGGGAGGTTCCGTCAAGTTATTTTCATCACACGCCATCGATTAATCTTTATCGTTTCGGTAAGTGTTATGTGGTAGACCTATGCTAGTGCACCGTCCTATCCAAGACCAATGCACACTTACGATTACACTACTTGCAAGCGTCCGCAAATACAAGACAGTAATTAAAATATAAATCTAACCGTAGCAATAAACTCGTGGTATCTACTATTCCCTTATGTGAAGTATTGCAAACTGGAGTTTAGGTTTCTGTCACTTCGGCAACCCTCAATAAGCAATCCAACACACAATGCATTCCTCTAGGCCCATAAAGGTGAAGTCCTATGTAGTCGACGTTCACATAACACCACTAGAGAAATAGCAACATAACTTAAATATCAAACCGGTATATATTACTCAACGAAACATGACTACTAATAACAAGACTTCTCCCATGTCCCCAAGAACTAAATGATCTACTCACAACACATCAGATGGATCCTAATCAGAGGTGATATATGGATGTATAACAATCTGGTCATAAAGTGCAAACACCGATAATTCTCACAAGCATAACTACGAAGGAGTAATTCATACCGGTAGAGAGATCTAATGGAATACAACAATATGAAGCCCTAATTGTTACAACAAGGTGAGGATGGATGGTGAGGTTGTTGGTGCTGATGATGATGACGATGACGATGATGATCTTGATGATGCCCGGTGCGATGACGGTGACGGCACTAGTAGGAAAAAGCCTATAGCGGAATTCCTTTTAGTAGCGTGCCCATTTCCGTGTACGCTTCCTCTAAAAGGTGTCAGCGTGTGACAACTGACGCCCGCTGCCAGTAAATATTACTAGAAGCGTGTGGGCAGGGGCGCACGCTTCTGGTAATATTGCACCGGCTGGCCCCGACGGGACACAACCTAGTAGAAGCGTGTATTCGGCGGACACTCTGCCACTATATGTTTTTGTGCCAGCGTGTTTATTTCGGCACACGCTTCTAGTACAGTGGCAGCGTGTGCACGCAGACACACGCTTGTAGATTAGAAGCGTGTGGTTACGGGTGCACGCTTCTACTTGTCGTGGCAGATATTTATGGCAGCGCCCGTGGTAGATCTCGATCCAGCGCTCCGACCAGGTGCCACTTTCCCCCTTCTTCTTCTTCCACTTGTCTCTCCTTCTCTCCATGTCTTTCCCTCACTCTCTCTTCCCTCCATTAATTCTTCGCGCGCTTCAGAACTCAAACGCAAAACCGTCCCCGCGGCCGCCGTCGATCGACGTCGCCCCCTCCGCCGCGCCCAGGAGTCTCGCCGCGCCCAGGAGCGCCGCCGCGCAAAGAGGAGCTCCGCCGCGAGGATCGATCTAGCCGCCGTCAATCGGCTCTGCCCCGACCCGTACGTGCGCCGCCTCCTCCACGAGCCCCTTTCCTCCTCCCAGTGCCGCCATCACCGCCTCTACCCCGACCGAGAAGGTACCAGTACCCTGCCCTAGCGCGCTGATCTGCCCGAGCGCGCGCGCCCCGCCTGTCTCTGCGTGAGCGTGCCCTGTCCTGCACGAGCACAAGGTGTTTGGTGAAATGCCTGCACGAGATTTTTTGTTTATTTGTAAATGAGTTGTTGTTTATTGTTGAAATGAAGTGTACAGACGACGAAATGTCTCGAATGTTGAAAGTTGAAACCATCATGAGGCCTATGTTTTGCCGGAATGTTGATTAACTTCCGTTCCGGCAAATTTCGGGCACTGGATATGTCCAATTTTTAGCAAAGGTCATGCCGAAATTTTCCGTTAATTGTGGCATTACTTTTGCTAAAAGTAAAAACATCTTCGGGTGCCCGTCTTTTAAGTTTAGTACTAACTATGACTTTTTTAAACTTATTGAGATGTCGGGAGCACACGGAAATGACGAGTCCGAACGTGAAGACGGCGACCACTATTCTCAATATTTAGAAGAGGATCCTAACAATGAGGCCACTAATTCGGACGCCGAGACCGTTGATGGCAAAAGGACGCCGAGACCACTGATGGTGACAGGCCACGAACTTCGGGCACCGAGGACACCGCCGGCAACCGGGGAACAACTACGGGGCCTGATACCACTGATGGCAACATGGGCACTACTTCGGGCGCCGAGACCACTGATGGTACCAGCAAGAGACGAAACAGGAAGCCAAATGTGCTTCCCGCGACACGAATTGATGTTGACGAATGGGATCCTGCCACCAATGAGCCTTCACTTCCTGATTCGGCGAGGAGGTCCTACGGCAATCACTATGTGTCGAGATCGATGATGAGAGACACGCATGTGTGCCTCTCTCTCTAACTATTCGAGACTTGTATTTTGCTACATATGTGTCGAATGTACCGTGTAAATATATGTCTACCGTACTTTCTAAATGCATGTGTACTCTACTATCTAAATACACGTTACTGTTCTGTCTAAATACAACAAAAAACCAAATAAAACGCCAAAAATATGAATTCAGAATAATATACTAGAAGCGTGTAGAAATAGTACACGCTTGTGGTATAGAAATTACCTGCAGCGGGTTCCCCCAAGCGCACGCTTTAGCTCCGCGGTAGTACCGGCAGCGTGTGAACAATGGCGCACGCTTCTGGTGAACTACTTACAACCAGCGTGCAAATATGGACACGCTTCCGGTAAAGTTAGCAGCAGCGGGATATTGGCAGCGTGTGGGGGCACGCTGCTGATGAGGGTTTTCCACACGCTGCAGATAGGCTTTTTCCTACTAGTGCGGTGGTAATGATTTCCCCCTCCGGGAGGGAATTTCGCCGGCGGAATTTCCCCGCTAGGAAGGTGTTTCTTCTCTCTGTCGTTTTCGTCATGAAGAGGTGGTGGAAAAATTCTACGAAGTGGCTCCTCGATAAAATTAGGTCACGGGGGTAAGTACGCCGAAGGGGTGCCGTAGGAGGGGCCAGGGCCCCATAGCCGCGGCCAAGGGGGGCCCGCGCCTGGGGGTCCCTTGGTGGCCCCCTGGATCCCCTCTGGCAGCCCTTCGGGCTCCCCCGGTGATTTCTGACGAAACTTCCTTTTCTGATTTTTGCCAATTTTTCTGATGTCCGGATGATACCTCCTCTACAGGTGCTTTTTCCAGCTGAAATCTGACTCTGATAATTAATTCCGTAAAACTGTAAAACACACAGAAAACAACGAAATAACATAAGTATAGTGCTCTAATATGGAAAATATCAATGAATAAGGGAGAATTAACATGTAAAATAGTGATGCAAAATGGACGTATCAACTCCCCCAAGCTTAGACTCCGCTTGTCCCAAGCGAAATCTGAACTCAGAAAACATGACCACAGGTTTTATGATGTGAAGTGTCGATAATGAAGAATACGGACATGAAGCATTAGCAATTACTCGGTAAACACTAGCAATTCTATACGGCAATCTTTCTCACAATGCTTCTCAAAGAGAAATAATAATTCAATCATATAAATGTATAGTAAGTGCAAACTCATTGAGCTATGGCAAACTGTGTTCTTGGTCAGAGAACAACTTTCATATTAATCTTATCTTTCCGGAAGAGTCTATGTCAGAGCTATCAAGCAAATAACACATGCTTCAATTATCATAAAGTCTTTTCATGAATAGAAAACTTCCAAGGGATATGTTCTTATAAAGGAGGTGAAAACAACTGACACAAAGGAAGATGCTAGTTAGCAGAGCTCAACTTTCAACTTGTTTACCATGATGGTAATGTCAACTACAATAAAACATGGTTAAATATCATGTGGACATATAAAAGAATGCATCTCCTTTCAACATCATAAGTTTGCTAGTAAAGAATAGAGGGAATAGGTGAACTGACTCAATCCTACTAGTAAAGAAAGCCCTTCGCAGAGGGAAATAGGGATTACTCATGTGCTAGAGCTTTTCAGTTGAAAAC
Organism: Poa pratensis; assembly: GCA_947311845.1. Classification (NCBI taxonomy): domain Eukaryota; kingdom Viridiplantae; phylum Streptophyta; class Magnoliopsida; order Poales; family Poaceae; genus Poa; species Poa pratensis. Next base: position 16,438,679 of record CAMZMU010000088.1, read on the forward strand.
ATATAAGAGATGTAAAAAATAAATTTTTGAGAGTGTATGATCTAGTCAACGACTGATACTAGATAACCCATCACTTCCCATGTTGATCAAACCTCAAGAGCGGTCCATAGAGAGAACAATAAAGTTCCTCTTCTCCTTTTGTTGCACAAGCTATGTTCATGATTTCTCAAGCCCAAAGTATGAGGAGTTTAGATGATATGATTGTTGTAGCTTATCTTTTGTGAGCTGGGCACCCGTTTGCCAGCTCTTTTTGCAATATTAAGGACTTGCACATTATGCATGCAAGTCAGCGAGGCAAAGTTTGATCAACATAGGGAAAATAATGAACCGTCTATTACTTCCTCATGACTAAGAACAGACGCACAAATTTGGAATATTAATAACTTTGAAGGTTTAAAGGTAGCACATGAGAAATTTACTTGGAGTGGCGGTGAAATACCACTATAGGAAGGTATGGTGGACACTTGTGGAAGGTTTTTGGTTCAGGTTTGGATGCTCGAGTAGTGATCATACTCAGTACAGGGTTTTTGGCTAGCAAAGGCCTGTAGCAAACATATAATGTTGAGAGATGCAAACATATATATAACCATGCAATGATATAAAACCTGAAGCATTGCAATTGTCTTCCTTGTCAGCATAACACATCAATCATAAGAACATAAACATGAAGGTTTTGCAGGCATAAAAGATCTATGGGGTAATATATCTGCATGTGAAATCTCTCTTCTTTGTTCTAAGTCTCTAAGTGTTGTTGCTATGACCAGTGCTATGTTTGCCAATACTCAATAAATTTCAGCCACTACACCTCTTTCAAATTTAGCTCTCTCAATTTCAATACCTTTTTCAGAAATTTTATGACCAATAACAATGTCTTCATTAACCATAAAGTGACACTTCTCCCACTTCAACACAAGATTAGTATCCTCACATCTCTGCAATTTTAAGATTATGGAAGCAATTTTCGAAAGAAGTTCCATAGACGAAGAAATCGTCCACGAATACTTCCACAATCTCCTCACAAAAACCATGAAAAATAGCAGACGTACATATTTGAAAATTAGCTGGAGCATTACATAAACCTAAAGGGATACGTCTATAAGCATAAGTACCTTAAGGACAAGTGAAAGTAGTTTTCTCTTGGTCTTGTTTTCGAATAGGAATTTGAGAGAAACCCGAATAAACATCAAGGAAACAAAAATGAGAGTTTTTAGATAATCTTTCTAGCATTTGATCAATAAAAGGTAAAGGGATAGTGATCATTCTTAGTATATTTATTTAACTTTCTGAAGTCAGTACACATCCTATAACCAACAATGGTCCTTTGAGGAATGAGTTCATTATTATTATTAGGTACCACAGTCATACCTCCTTTCTTAGGGACACAATGAACAGAGCTCACCCACATACTATCAGCAATAGGATTGATTATACCTGCTTCAAGAAGCTTCAACATTTCGTTTCTTACCACCTCCTTCATTTTCGGATTCAACCGGCGTTGATAGTCAACTACCGGCTTTGCATCAGGCTCAAGATTAATTGTACGTTGGCATAAAAAAGGACTAATGCCTTTAAGATCATCCAGAGTATAACCAATAGTCGCACGATGTTTTCCAATTACAGTTAATAATATGTCTTCCTCTTTTCCTGAAAAGGTTAGAACTGATGATAACATGATATATTTTCTTTTCATCCAAATAAGCATATTTAAGTGTGTTAGGAAGAGTTTTTAGTTCAAAAACAGGGTCACCATTAGGAGGCGTGGGCGTCCCCAATGTCTCCACAAGCAGGTGGTGCTTAAGGATAGGTGGCTGATTTAAGAAAACATTTTCTAATTCCCTCCTTTCCTGCAAAAACATTTCATTTTCGTGATCCAATAAATCGTGTTGCAAGGGATCATCGGGAGCTATAACACTAGAAGCAATTCTTTCAATAGAAAAATCATCATAAGGTGGTTCCTTATCATGATACTTTCTAGCAAATTTAGAAAAATGAAACTCATAGGGTTCACCATCCAATTTAACGATAACCTTTTCTTTCTTAAAGTTAATAACACCTCCACAAGTATTCAAGAAAGGTCTACCAAATATAATAGGACAAGCTTCATAATTAGAAGTTTTAAGTATCAGGAAACCAGCAGGGTACTTTACCTTACCACAGAGAACTTCAACATCTCGAACAATTCCCACATGAGAAATAGTGCTTCTATTAGAAAGCTTGGTATTAACATCGATATCCCCTATCTCACAGGGTGCAATTTCGTTCATGACTTCTTGATAAAGAGAGAAAGGGGTAGCACTTGCACTACCACCAATGTCACATAAACCATAATAGCAATGCTGATCTATCTTAACAGGAAAAACAGGAGTGCCAACAATGTTTGCAGTTTTCTTAGGATTAACAGTGTCAGAAGCAATCTTGCAAAAAGTTACAATACCCTCATCAATATTTTTAGTTACAAGATCTTTAATCATAGCTACTTGAGGTTCAACATCCATTTGTTCTTCAGGTTCACAAGTTTCTTTTACACATTTATTAATCACATTAGTAATCATAGAATGTTCTTTAATTCTTACAGGAAATTTTATAACCAATAACAATGTCTTCATTAACCATAAAGTGACACTTCTCCCACTTCAACACAAGATTAGTATCCTCACATCTCTGCAAAAAATTTTAAGATTATGGAAGCAATTTTCGAAAGAAGTTCCATAGACGAAGAAATCGTCCACGAATACTTCCACAATCTCCTCACAAAAACCATGAAAAATAGCAGACGTACATATTTGAAAATTAGCTGGAGCATTACATAAACCAAAAGGGATACGTCTATAAGCATAAGTACCTTAAGGACAAGTGAAAGTAGTTTTCTCTTGGTCTTGTTTTCGAATAGGAATTTGAGAGAAACCCGAATAAACATCAAGGAAACAAAAATGAGAGTTTTTAGATAATCTTTCTAGCATTTGATCAATAAAAGGTAAAGGGATAATGATCATTCTTAGTATATTTATTTAACTTTCTGAAGTCAGTACACATCCTATAACCAACAATGGTCCTTTGAGGAATGAGTTCATTATTATTATTAGGTACCACAGTCATACCTCCTTTCTTAGGGACACAATGAACAGAGCTCACCCACATACTATCAGCAATAGGATTGATTATACCTGCTTCAAGAAGCTTCAACATTTCGTTTCTTACCACCTCCTTCATTTTCGGATTCAACCGGCGTTGATGGTCAACTACCGGCTTTACATCAGGCTCAAGATTAATTGTACGTTGGCATAAAAAAGGACAAATGCCTTTAAGATCATCCAGAGTATAACCAATAGTCGCACGATGTTTTCCAATTACAGTTAATAATATGTCTTCCTCTTTTCCTGAAAAGGTTAGAACTGATAATAACATGATATATTTTCTTTTCATCCAAATAAGCATATTTAAGTGTGTTAGGAAGAGTTTTTAGTTCAAAAACAGGGTCACCATTAGGAGGCGTGGGCGTCCCCAATGTCTCCACAAGCAGGTGGTGCTTAAGGATAGGTGGCTGATTTAAGAAAACATTTTCTAATTCCCTCCTTTCCTGAAAAACATTTCATTTTCGTGATCCAATAAATCGTGTTGCAAGGGATCATCGGGAGCTATAACACTAGAAGCAATTCTTTCAATAGAAAAATCATCATAAGGTGGTTCCTTATCATGATACTTTCTAGCAAATTTAGAAAAATGAAACTCATAGGGTTCACCATCCAATTTAACGACAACCTTTTCTTTCTTAAAGTTAATAACACCTCCACAAGTATTCAAGAACGGTCTACCAAATATAATAGGACAAGCTTCATAATTAGAAGTTTTAAGTATCAGGAAACCAGCAGGGTACTTTACCTTACCACAGAGAACTTCAACATCTCGAACAATTCCCACATGAGAAATAGTGCTTCTATTAGAAAGCTTGGTAGTAACATCGATATCCCCTATCTCACAGGGTGCAATTTCGTTCATGACTTCTTGATAAAGAGAGAAAGGGGTAGCACTTGCACTACCACCAATGTCACATAAACCATAATAGCAATGCTGATCTATCTTAACAGGAAAAACAGGAGTGCCAACAATGTTTGCAGTTTTCTTAGGATTAACAGTGTCAGAAGCAATCTTGCAAAAAGTTACAATACCCTCATCAATATTTTTAGTTACAAGATCTTTAATCATAGCTACTTGAGGTTCAACATCCATTTGTTCTTCAGGTTCACAAGTTTCTTTTACACATTTATTAATCACATTAGTAATCATAGAATGTTCTTTAATTCTTACAGGAAAAGGTGGTTCCTCACAATAAGCACTAGGTAAAACAGGACTAACAGTGTGGACTTGCAACTCATTTTTGGTGACAGTTGTGTTTTCTTTGACAACATCCTTTAAAGGTTCATGATATTTGTCCCATTTTTCTTTGGGTATATTAATATGAGAAGCAAAAGATTTACAAAAATCAACAACTATAAGGAAATCAAGTCCAAACTTAACGACAAGCTCATTAAAACCATTAATTCCAACAAAATACTTAATGCAATCGTACTCATAGTTTATACCCGACTCCTTACCTTTGTCAATATCTCAATCTTCATTATTGCGTTGAATCCTTTCAATAAGACCCCTGTAACATCCCAATATTTTGGAATGCTTAAAAATCACTAAAAATTGAAACTTTTGTTTTTATTAAAAATAAAACTTTAAATTTAAAATAGAAACCAAATATAGAAGACTTTTGGCACTTTAAAAAAAAGGTTTAATAGTTGATATCCAAATAAATCTTTATTTCAAAATTGGGGTTTAGTTTAAATTCTTTTATCCAAAGTTTTTCATAAAACCCAATATATTTGGCAAGGTGATTTAAAATTTTCAAAGACAACTTCATAAAAAGTCTTATTCCAAGTATTTGATTTTAAATATTTAACTTTTGGCTAATTTCTAAATCCAAAAATCTAAATTGCAAAATGCTTAAGTTATATAAAGGATACCTATTTCTAAAATGGTTTTGGTTAAACTATATGATATAGAAATTTTATATTACCTTTGATGATTAATAAACGCTGCAATAAACTTTACAAAAGGTTCTAAATTATTTAAAGCATGTTATATTTTAAAAATTGTTTTTGATTCAATTATATTTATTTGAAAAATAAGTTTTAATAGCTAATTTCCAATATTTACCTTTGTGGTATATTTTTTAGCCACAAATGATTTTTACCAAACTCTATTTATGAAAGGATTTATTATAAATGTTTTCATAAAAATGAGTGTATCATGTTTTATGTTAAATGATATTACTCATATTATTTTTCTGTATTTTATTTGAGTTCAAAAAGGATTTATTAAAACCCTGGTTCAAAATTGACATAAAGTTTCAATTTAGAAATTATACAATATGTTAAAAAAAAATTGTTTTGCAAAAGTAGTACCAAATAGTATATATTGATAAAGGTTCATTTTACAAAAAATTACAAATTGGTTTGAATTCAATTGGGGGTTCAAATCAAAAGTTATAAAACATTTCAGAAAAGGAAAAAAAGGAAAAAAAAAAAGGACTACCGAACTAACTGGGCCAAATCTTAGCCCATCTAGGACCGGACGACTTGGTCGTCTTCCTGCTCGTGTCCAGGAACACGTACACGTTCATGAACTGCAACATCCATGGCAGTTGACTCTCCATCTTAATTTCTCCATCAAATGCGTGACCGTTTCTGCTCCACTTCAATACGAAAATTACTCCAAACTGAACGGGCATTCCATTCAGGGAATTCATTCCCCACACAAATGTCATAATCTCTCAATTCGAACTCTGGACGGAAATGACGCCCGATTTAATATTTGTTGCTATTTCTTGTCGAGTTGATTGCGAGCGAATTACTCCACCAAATCGAGCGCCGTTGGATCCTGTAAAAATCCCCCGTCCTCCTCTCCATTTCCCCTCTCCCTCCCCCTCGATTCATGCCCTAAGGCTGCCCAATTTTGTCGCCGGAGTTCGACGGCCGTCGCCGCCGTTTTCTCGATTCCGGGCGACACGGTGAGTCCTCGCTGCCAACTCATGGTCCCCTATAATCCCCTTGTCTTCGCGCACCTCCTCATGTGCTCGATTGTGTTTTTCCCGCAGCAAATCGTCGCGGCCATCCTCGGCAGGAGCTCGCTGTCGCCTCGAGGAGCTCCAGCCGCATCGCACCGCCGTTCCAGGAAGAAAACATCGCCGCCGTCGCCTCCAACGTCTTCTACGTGCCGTGCCGCGCCCCGTCTTCATCTTCCGGAACCCGGAGCATCAACGGTCGCCGTCGACATCGATGTGTGAGCCGGAGCGCCGCCATCCACACCATTTTCGGCAACCAGCGCCGCCCTGGTGAGGGTCTTCCTGATCCTTCATGTACCTTTCGTTGCACAAAATAACACAAGCAGCGTTGCAGTCCAGTGGCAAGGCAAGCCACGCATCCATTCAGGATTTCCAAGTTCGAATCTAGGCAAAGGCCACTTTTTCCTTTGTTTTTTTTTTGTTTTGTTTTCGATTTCTCAGACAAGAACTGAACTGCAACTTCTAAAAATCATAACAATTGATCTACTAGACCAAATTTTACAAACTTTACAGTTTTGGAAAGCCCTAGAACTGTAGAAACTTTTGGTACTGTAGTTTTCTGTTTTGCCAAAATTTAAATCATTCAAATTTTAAATGAGGGATTTGAGTATATTTGGCATAACTTTATTTTTATAAGTCCAAAATTTGCAAATAAAATATCTTTGGAAACCTTTGGTTCTGTAGAATAGCTTAGTCACTATTAAAAATATTTTTGGATACTTTTAAGCTGATTTAAAAATCAGAGGATTAATTTGAGTATTTTTGGCATAGTTTAAATTCTGTAAATCCAATTTTGGCAAACAAAATATTATTGGAGACCTTAGGTCGTGTTCTAACAGTTCCCCATGTCCAAAATAATTTTTGGTTAACTTTAAAAATTGTTTTAGAATTTTAGATGCTCTTTTGACTATTTTTGACTTAGTTTAATTTCTGACAATGTTTTCAATATGTTTTCTTTAGCAAATTTGTTCTAAGTACTAACTTTAGACCAGAGAGACCAAGGCCTAAGCCATTGGACACCATGAAACCAAGTCCATGTATGTTTTGCCTAGTTGAAAAACCACCAAGTTAGGACTTGTGAAAAACCATGAAGTGCAATGAAGGTGCCCCATTTGTCAACTTGGGATTTTCAACACGATGCTACTACAAGGAGGACCAAGGAATGACTTAGCCATCTCCAAGAAGTGACTTAACCATCTCCTAGAAGTGGAAGCACTTAGAAGAAAACAAGAGGAACTTCAAGAAGACCAACCCCATCTTTTCTAAGTTTGTCTCCCTTTCTTTTCTTTTCCCTTTTGACTTAGTGGTGTGGCCAAGTTAGATTCAAGACCAGCCTTGGTGATACCAAAACCCTCAAGTCTGCAAAACCATCAATTCTACAAAAATTCAATGAAGTCATCACACCAAGGAGGAAGCTACAAGGAAGCCTGGAGATGATCCTTTGGAATACCAACTATATCTTTCTCTCTCTCTCCTTTCTGCTCTTCCTATCCTTTATTTCACTTTGGACATACACCAAGTCCTTAGTGTTTATGACTAAGTCCCTAAAGTGCTATAATTGAAGATCAAGACTCAAGAAGATGTGACCAACACTCAAGAGGAGAAGTTGAAGGCACAAAATAAGAAATTTCAGAAACAAGAGAAGAAGATCAAGATGAAGCACAACAAATAGCGATCCACTAGAGTTTGATTCATTTTCAAACTTAAACGTTGACCAACCCATGCCCTAGTAGCTAACCATAAACCATTTTTCCATAATTCTTTTGAGAGTTGAACATTGACCATTTTCTAACTAACTTGTTTAAAACTCGTTTGCTATGTTTGTTCCTTAAATGTTTTCTTCTTTTGTTTGTATGATTGTTAGCATGCTTGTTTATATTATTGTTGTTGTGTTTTTCTATGTATAGATTGAACGGAGTGCAACGTTGTTCCTTGTTGAAAAGAGTGTGAGCAACGACAACTTCCAAAGGCAAGTGGCACAACCCCATAAGTTTCCCTAAGTATTTTTCTATGCATGACTTAGAATTATTTCTTTATATGCATGTGTTGGATAGTATTGCTATGCTAAAACTACTATCTCCTTTTACTAGTTGTGTCTAGAATCCTATGATAACTTAGTAGAATTATTGATGCTATGCAAATGTGTTTTATTGAAAAGCTTAAATTCTACTAAGTTAAATGAACACCTGGGTGGATTTGGTCTTGATTGGCTGTTGAGAGTTGAGTGTTGTCCCCAGGGGTTTTACCTGAGGGATATTCACTTGTGGATTGCCACCCAGGAACAAAGGGACCAAAGTTTCGCCAAGTGAAGATGCTTCTCGTGCAGCCATTAGTCATATGGGCTCTGGCTAGATGGATTAAGTTGCGTGGACTACTCCCGGCTTGACAAGCAGATGTAGAAGGATGTAGGTGGAACGGGTCAAGCCTGTATGGGATGGGGAAAATGCTTCTGAAAAGTCTCGTCTCGACCTTCTCCTTTTCCTTATCACTAATGGAGTGTAGAGGATAGTTTGAGCTGATTGGGTCTAATGGTGAACGTGCACAACCTCTCGAGAGTGTCAAAACTAAGTACTTAGCCGTGTCCCCGGTTACGGACAATTCTGAGCAGCTGATCAAGGACGTCAACGGAGGATCCCAACATTCCAACTTCTGAAGTAAAACTTGATGGGTGAACAAGGGTAGATGAGACTATGGTTTTCATGCCATACTTGTCTCGACTAGAAGAAAAGTGTTTTCAAAAGAGTTAGGAAAAATTGGCTTTATGCAAAATAGCCTTTGAACTCCACCAGCCAAATATGCATATAGGTTATTAGAGTTATTCCCCTAAGTGTCCACAAAGTGTCACTTGCCAGATCCATTTTATATGGTTCTGACCCACCTTATTGCAACATTTTTCCTGTTGCAAGATGTTCAGACGATGAGTGAGGTTTCGTATAAGGTTTCGAGTCTACAACCAACATGTTTTTGCCTGTGGCACATGAAGATGATGGAGACTCACTGCAACTTTTATTCCGCTGTGCTGAACTTTGTAAAATGCTAGCCTTGAGCTATGCAATTTGTAATGAAAATTGTAAGTCTGCATCATGCGATGTAATAAAATTTGACGCATTTGCATGATATTCATCTTAGACTGTGTGTGCAAATGAATCGATCCAGGGGTTTGCACTATACACAGGGATCTTGCCAATTTTTTAAGTGCAAGTCCGCTACAGATGGTATCAGAGCACTGTGTTGCCTGTAGGTTCGAAACCCTTGGTTTAGATACAAATAGGTTTTGACCATAGGATTGAAAATCTATTTTTATTCAGTTTACTAAAAACACAACCTTTCAAATATCATTCTTGTAATTATCTTAACTATTTGCCTTCTAAGTAACTTTTCTTGTTTGTAGATGACCCACCTCATTGAATCACTCAAGAAGGGGCCAGCAATGACCATGACCTTGGAATGTGAGACTGAGTTTCCAAAAGCTTTGAAGAACCTCATGTTGAGCATGGGACTTGAAGGAGCAGCAGTCTACAAGGGATTTCCTTTCATCGATGAAGGCCAAGAATACTGGTGGGTGCAACTCCACATATACAAGAACAAAGAAGATGACCACAAGACCAAAGGTTACTGCATGATCACCAACCCAACACTCCACACATCATTCTTTGATTCAGCAAGAAGTGCAGCATGGGAAGCCATTGAGTACCTTGGAGAAAGACTTTGCTTTAGACTTCACAACACCCAGAAGCACCTTGATGAACTCAAAGAAATAGAGGAGGAACTCGATGCACTCAAGAAGAAGATAGACTAGACCACCTATTTATTTGAATAACGAGTTTCCAAATGATGTATTGACCTATCAAATTGTGGTATGGCAGTACTATCGAATTTGTTTTTTCCATGACCTTGGTGTGTTTCTTTCTAAAACGATTATTTCAGTTTTTCTCAAAAGATGTTTGGAATTTAACGATTTTGTTTGAACCATGTGGTTTGATGTTTGTTAGGAGTTGTTTGAAATGAATTGCCTTGATCGGTTGTGTTTTGGGGTAAGATTCTTCCTTAAAATCCTTCTATCTCCACACATCCATGCTAAACCAAACCAGATGCCTTATCCTTTTGACAACAAGTATCTGAGGACCAGTTCCCGATGATAGTACAAGCCATCCAACTGAGGAATACTTTCCCAACTCTAGTTAATTCTTTTGTGTGAAGGAACAATCACATCCTTGCTCCATGACATCTCTATCCTTGGACACCAAGTGAGTTGTGATAAAGGGGTTGTTGTGAACTCCTCCCATCATGATCTTCTTATTGACTCAAAGAGATACCCTTCAATATCAAAAGTAGTTCAATGGATTCTTTTCTACAACTCTACTGTGAGGGAAAGTTCTACTCAAGGATTCAAGACCTCAAATCCCAACAAGATGCTGGTACTCCCTATACCGGAAATTTCAGGACGATACAACAATACTCAAGAGACGAAGACAAGATTCCAAGACTACCAGCAAAAGTTTCTTCTAAGGGTGGTAGCCCATCCATATGATCTAAACCCAGTTGCCCAAACCCATCTTTCTTTCCAACCTTCCCAATCAGTGGAATCATTCTCTGCTGGTTTTGCATTTCTGTGTCAGCAGCTGCATTACTCCATCCTTCCCAGTTATCAGAATCATTCCCAGCACTTGCATTTTGTTTCCAGCCCGAATCTCGGGGACGAGATTCTTTTTAAGGGTGGTAGTCTGTAACATCCCAATATTTTGGAATGTTTAAAAATCACTAAAAATTGAAACTTTTGTTTTTATTAAAAATAAAACTTTAAATTTAAAATAGAAACCAAATATAGAAGACTTTTGGCCTTTAAAAAAAGGTTTAATAGTTGATATCCAAATAAATCTTTATTTCAAAATTGGGGTTTAGTTTAAATTCTTTTATCCAAATTTTTTCATAAAACCCAATATATTTGGCAAGGTGATTTAAAATTTTCAATGACAACTTCATAAAAAGTCTTATTCCAAGTATTTGATTTTAAATATTTAACTTTTGGCTAATTTCTAAATCCAAAAATCTAAATTGCAAAATGCTTAAGTTATATAAAGGATACCTTTTTCTAAAATGGTTTTCGTTAAACTATATGATATAGAAATTTTATATTACCTTTGGTGATTAATAAACCCTGCAATAAACTTTACAAAAGGTTCTAAATTATTTAAAGCATGTTATATTTTAAAAAAAATTTGATTCAATTATATTTATTTGAAAAATAAGTTTTAATAGCTAATTTCCAATATTTACATTTGTGGTATATTTTTTAGCCACAAATGATTTTTACCAAACTCTATTTATGAAAGGATTTATTATAAATGTTTTCATAAAAATGAGTGTATCATGTTTTATGTTAAATGATATTACTCATATTATTTTTCTGTATTTTATTTGAGTTCAAAAAGGATTTATTAAAACCCTGGTTCAAAATTGACATAAAGTTTCAATTTAGAAATTATACAATATGTTAAAATTATTATTTTGTTTTGTTTTGCAAAAGTAGTACCAAATAGTATATATTGATAAAGGTTCATTTTACAAAAAATTACAAATTGGTTTGAATTCAATTGGGGGTTCAAATCAAAAGTTATAAAACATTTCAGAAAAGGAAAAAAAAAAGAGGACTACCGAACTAACTGGGCCAAATCTTAGCCCATCTAGGACCGGACGACTTGGTCGTCTTCCTGCTCGTGTCCAGGAAGACGTACACGTTCATGAACTGCAACATCCATGGCAGTTGACTCTCCATCTTAATTTCTCCATCAAATGCATGACCGTTTCTGCTCCACTTCAATACGAAAATTACTCCAAACTGAACGGGCATTCCATTCAGGGAATTCATTCCCCACACAAATGTCATAATCTCTCAATTCGAACTCTGGACGGAAATGACGCCCGATTTAATATTTGTTGCTATTTCTTGTCGAGTTGATTGCGAGCGAATTACTCCACAAAATCGAGCGCCGTTGGATCCTATAGAAATCCCCCGTCCTCCTCTCCATTTCCCCTCTCCCTCTCCCTCGATTCATGCCCTATGGCTGCCCAATTTTGTCGCCGGAGTTCGACGGCCGTCGCCGCCGTTTTCTCGATTCCGGGCGACACGGTGAGTCCTCGCTGCCAACTCATGGTCCCCTATAATCCCCTTGTCTTCGCGCACCTCCTCATGTGCTCGATTGTGTTTTTCCCGCAGCAAATCGTCGCGGCCATCCTCGGCAGGAGCTCGCTGTCGCCTCGAGGAGCTCCAGCCGCATCGCACCGCCGTTCCAGGAAGAAAACATCGCCGCCGTCGCCGCCAACGTCTTCTACGTGCCGTGCCGTGCCGCGCCCCGTCTTCATCTTCCGGAACCCGGAGCATCAACGGTCGCCGTCGACATCGATTTCCGAGCCGGAGCGCCGCCATCCACACCATTTTCGGCAACCAGCGCCGCCCTGGTGAGGGTCTTCCTGATCCTTCATGTACCGTTCGTTGCACAAAATAACACAAGCAGCGTTGCAGTCCAGTGGCAAGGCAAGCCACGCATCCACTCAGGATTTCGAAGTTCGAATCTAGGCAAAGGCCACTTTTTCCTTTGTTTTTTTTTTTGTTTTGTTTTCGATTTCTCAGACAAGAACTGAACTGCAACTTCTAAAAATCATAACAATAGATCTACTCGACCAAATTTTACAAACTTTACATTTTTGGAAAGCCCTTGAACTGTAGAAACTTTTGGTACTGTTAGTTTTCTGTTTTGCCAAAATTTAAATCATTCAAATTTCAAATGAGGGATTTGAGTATATTTGGCATAACTTTATTTTTATAAGTCCAAAATTTGCAAATAAAATATCTTTGGAAACCTTTGGTTCTGTAGAATAGCTTAGTTACTATTAAAAATATTTTTGGATACTTTTAAACTGATTTAGAAATCAGAGGATTAATTTCAGTATTTTTGGCATAGTTTAAATTCTGTAAATCCAATTTTGGCAAACAAAATATTATTGGAGACCTTAGGTCGTGTTCTAACAGTTCCCCATGTCCAAAATAATTTTTGGTTAAGTTTAAAAATTGTTTTAGAATTTTAGATGCTCTTTTGACTATTTTTGACTTAGTTTAATTTCTGACAATGCTTTCAATATGTTTTCTTTAGCAAATTTGTTCTAAGTACTAACTTTAGACCAGAGAGACCAAGGCCTAAGCCATTGGACACCATGACCATCATCATCCCATCTCATCCCGTTGTAACAATTAGAGTTATATATCGTTGTATTGCATTAGATCTCTCTACCGGTGTGAATTACCCCTTCGTAGTTGGTGCTTGTGAGAATTATCGGTGTTTGCACTTTATGACCAGATTGTTATTCACCACTATATCACCTCTGATCATGATCCATATGATGTGTTGTGAGTAGATCATTTAGTTCTTGAGGACATGGGAGAAGTCTTGTTATTAGTAATCATGTTTCGTTGAGTAATATTTACCGGTTTGATATTTAAGTTATGTTGTTATTTCTCTAGTGGTTCTATGTGAACGTCGACTACATAGCACTTCACCTTTATGGGCCTAGAGGAATGCATTGTGTATTGGATTGCTTATGGAGGGTTGCCGGAGTGACAGAAACCTAAACCCCAGTTTGCAATACTTTACATAAGGGAGTAGTAGATACCACGAGTTTATCGCTGCGGTTAGATTTATTTCTTAATTGCTATCTTGTATTTGTGGACGCTTGCAAGTAGTGTAATCGTAAGTAGTGCACTAGCATAGGTCTACCCACATAACACTTACCGAAACGATAAAGATTAATCAATGGCGTGTGATGAAAATAACTTGACGAAACCTCCTGTGTGTCCCAGGAACGTTTTAGCCATTATAAGAAACACCACCGCTTGTCCTTTGTGCTAAAAAGGATTGGACCACTTGCAGCGACTATTTATTCTTATTGTTCTTTAATTGTTATTATTTTATTTATCACCTTTTTGTGTTTACAGTGAAACCTTACTCAAAACTATTTATCAATAGCTTCTGCTCCTCGTTAGGTTTGACACTCTTACTTATCGAAAAGGCTACGATAGATCCCCTACACTTGTGGGTCATCAAGACTCTTTTCTGGGCCGTTGCCGGAGAGTGTAGCGCTATTGGTAAGTGGAATTGTTAAGGAAACCTTTTACTGTAAGTGCTGTTTTTATTCTGTCTGTTTATTTTACTTCATTTTGGAATCCTTTACTATTGGTTGGATGTTTGGGAAGTTCCCAACCTACTGAAATTGTTCCTTTTGAAATACTTATTGGCCTTGTTGATCGTGTTATGGATAACCGTTACGCTGGAGATGGAAATGTCCATCCTAGCGAGCACTTGCTTTATATTAAAGAATTATGTGAGCTATTTAAGATTGCAGGTGTACCAAGAGAATTTATTATGAGGAAATTATTTTCTATATCACTGAAGGAAAGAGCATGGGAATGGTATAAGTTATTGGATGATTCACATTTGCTGGATTTGAATGAGCTCATATCTCTCTTTTACTTCAAATTTTATCCTCTTCATGAAATACATCAAGATAGGAATTATATTTATAATTTTTAGCCTCGTGATGGAGAAAGTATTGCTCAAGCTTGGGTGAGGCTGAAAACATTAATGCTTAAATGTCCCAATCATAAGCTTCCCAAGTAGATTATTATTAATAATTTTTATGCAAGGCTTTCACGTCATGACAAGGAATTTCTTGATGCCTCTTCTAATGGTTCCTTCACGAATAAGAAGATTAATGATAAATGGGATATTATTGAAAGAATTTAGCGTAATAATGAAGATTGGGAGATGGACCAAAGTAAAGAGGCAGGTATAAATTATGAATACATTGCATTAAGTCTTTTGTTGAAACTGAGAATTTTAATAAGCTTAGTGCTAAATATGGGCTCGATTCCCAAGTAATTGTTGAACTTTGCAAAACCTTTGCCTCTCATGTTAGTATTCCTAAAGTGAAGTGGGACAAGTATCATAACCTTATAAGGATGATAATAAAGAGAAACAATTCTCTAGAATGAAATACTTGTTAACACTGTTGATCTATTTTACTTGTTGTTCACTTTGAGAAACCACCTTTTCCTGTTAGAGTAAAAGAGCATTCTTTTGCCAATAGCATTGTGAACAAAAGTAGTAAGAAAGTTATAAATCTGAAGATCAAATAGTTGTTGAACCTACTATTGCCATGGTTAAAGACCTTGTTACTGAAAATATTGATGGTAGTGCTATTTATTTTTGTGAGGATGCTTCTAATTTGGTGTCACCAAATAAGCATGCTAAACCTATTGTGGGTACACCTGTTGTTTGTTAAGATAGGTGATCATAATTATTATGGACTTTGTGATTTGGGATCAAGTGCACGTGTTATTCCTTTTTCTCTTTATCAAGAAGTCATGAATGAAATTGCCCCATGTGAAATTGAAGATATTGATGTTACTATCCAGCTTGCTAATAGAAAGACCATTTCGCCAGTGGGTATTGTTAGAGATGTTGAAGTTCTTTGCGGTAAGATAAAATATCCCACTGACTTTTTAATACTTGGTTCTGTTGAAGATAAATCTTGTCCTATTATATTTGGTAGACCTTTCCTTAATACTTGTGGTGCTGTTATTGATTGTAAAAAAGAAAAAGTGTCTGTTAAATTTGGAGATGATCATTATGAATTTAATTTTAGTAAGATTGCTAAACAACTTCATGAAAGAATTACCAATGAAGATTAGCTATCAAAAATATTGCTTCTATTGCTATACCGCCTAATGATCCTTTGCAGCAATTTATGTAAGAACATGAGAATGATATGTATATGCAGGAAAGGAATGAATTAGAGGATATTTTCCTCCATCAACCTGCTTTCATCAAGCATAATTTTCCTGTGGAATCCTTGGGGCCACCTTTACCACCCAAAGGAGACCCGTGTTTGATCTTAAAGTTCTTCCTGACACCCTTAAATATGCTTATTTAGATGAAAAGAAAATATATCCTGTTATTGTTAATTCTAACCTTTCAGAATATGAAGAAGAACGGTTAGTGGGAGTACTTTGGAAACATCGGAAAGCTATTGGTTATACTTTGGATGATCTTAAAGGCATTAGTCCTGTTCTATGTCAGCATACAATTAATCTTGAGCCTGATGCCAAGCCTGTTGTTGATCATCAACGCCGATTAAATCCAAGAATGAAAGAAGTAGTGAGAAGTGAAATATTAAAACTTCTTGAAGCGTGTATTATTTATCCTATTGCTGACAGTAGATGGGTTAGTCCTATCCATTGTGTTCCAAAGAAAGGAGGTATAACCGTTGTTCCTAATGACAAAAATGAACTTATTCCTCAGAGAACTGTAGTTGGCTATAGAATGTGCATTGATTTTAGAAAATTAAATAAGGCCACTAAGAAAGATCATTATCCTTTGCCCTTTATTGATCAAATGCTTGAAAGGTTGTCTAAGAACACTCATTTCTGTTACTTGGATGGTTACTCTGGTTTCTCTCAAATTCAGGTTAGAAAACAAGACCTAGAGAAAACCACTTTCACTTGTCCTTATGGTACTTATGCTTATAGACGTATCTTTTGGTTTATGTAATGCACCAGCTACTTTTCAAAGATGCATGTCTGCTATTTTTCATGGATTTTCTGAGGAAATTCTGGAGGTCTTCATGGACGATTTCTCGGTCATGGAACTTCTTTTAACAATTGCCTCCATAATCTTAACAAAGTTTTGTAGAGATGTGAGGATACTAACCTTGTTTTGAATTGGGAGAAATGCCACTTTATGGTTAATGAAGGAATTGTTCTCGGTCATAAAATTTCTAAAGAGGTATTGAAGTTGACAAGGCTAAAGTTGATGCTATTGAGAAGATGCCCTATCCAAGGGATGTCAAAGGTATTCGTAGTTTTCTTGGTCATGCAGGTTTCTATAGAGATTTATTAAAGACTTTTCTAAGACTTCGAGACCTCTTACCAATCTTCTTCAAAAAGAAGTTCCTTTCATTTTTGATGAGGATTGTAAAGAAGCCTTCGAAGTTCTTAAGAAAGCTTGAGTAACTGCACCTATAGTTCAACCACCTTATTGGAATTTACCTTCTAACATTATGTGTGATGCTAGTGCTTTTGCTGTAGGAGTTGTTTTAGGCCAAAGGATTGATAAGAAATTGAATGTTATTCATTATGCTAGTAAAACTTTGGATAGTGCTCAAAGAAATTATGCTACTACAGAAAAAGAGTTTTTGGCTGTTGTTTTTACTTGTGATAAATTTAGGCATTATATTGTTGATTCTAAAGTTACTATTCATACTGATCAGGATGCTATTAAATATATTATGGAAAAGAAAGATGCTAAGCCTAGGCTTATTAGATGGGAACTCTTGTTGCAAGAGTTTGATTTGCATATTGTTGATAGGAAAGGAGCTGATAATCCTGTTGCTGATTATTTGTCTAGAATAGAAAATATTCCTGATGATCCTATTCCTGTTAATGATAGTTTTCCTGATGAACAACTTGCTGCCATTAAGGTTAATTCATGTGAAAATCCTTGGTATGCTGATTATGCTAACTTTATTGTCTCTAATTTTTGCCTCCAAGCTTTACTTATCAACAGAGGAAGAAATTCTTTTATGATTTGAGGCATTACTTCTGGGATGGCCCACATTTATATAAATAAGTTGTAGATGGAATTTTAAGAAGATGCATACCTGAGCATGAGCAAGAAGATATATTGAGGAAATGTCATAATAGTCCTTATGGAGGGCATCACGCTGGTGAAAGAACCACACACAAGGTTTTACAATCAGGTTTTTACTGGCCTACTCTCTTTAAAGATGCAAGAAATTTATTTCAGCTTGTGATGAATGTCACAGGGTTGGTAATATTAGTAGACGTAATGAAATGCCTATTAACTATTCTCTTGTTATTGAACTTTTTGATTGTTGGGATTTGACTTTATGGGTCATTTTCCTTCCTCACATGGTTACACTCATATTCTTATTGCTGTTGATTATGTTACTAAATGGGTAGAATCTATTCCTACTAAAAGTGCTGATCATAAAACCTCTATGAAAATGCTTAAAGATATAATTTTCGCTAAGTTTGGAGTGCCTAGATATCTCATGACTGACGGAGGTTCTCATTTTATTCATGGTGCTTTTAGAAAAGCTCTTGCTAAATACGATGTTAATCATAGAATTGCATCACCTTATCACCCTCAAACTAGTGGTGAAGTGGAATTAACCAATAGAGAAATTAAATTAATTTGCAAAAGACCGTTAATAAATCTAGTAAGAACTGGTCTAAGAAACTAAGTGATGCTCTTTGGGCTTATAGAATTGCTTATAAAAATACTATGGGCATGTCCCCTTATAAGATGGTTTACGGGAAGGCTTTCCATTTGCCCCTTGAGCTAGAACACAAAGCTTATTGGGCTGTAAGACAACTCAATTGTGATTTTAAATTAGCCGGTGAGAAAAGATTGCTTGATATGAGTTCTTTAGATGAGTGGAGAAGTGAAGCATATGAGAATGCCAAATTGTTAAAGAAAAATTTAAAAGATGGCATGATAAGAGAATCATCAAAAGAGAATTTAATATTGGTGATCAAGTATTGTTGTATAGGTCTCGTCTCAGATTTTTTTGCAGGAAAATTACTCTCTAAATGGGTGGGACCATTTGTTGTGGAGGAGGTCTATCGTTCCGGTGTTATCAAGATTAATAATTTTCAAGGCACAAATCCACAGGTGGTGAATGGCCAAAGACTCAAGCATTATTTATCCGGTGATCCATTAATGTGGAGGCCGACATTATACAAGTGGTAACTCCGGAAAATCATATTAGAGCCAAATACCCGAGTAGACCAGAGTCAGAATTGGAATAGGACCCTGGAAACTACTTCATCTTTCGTTGATGGGAAGCCATTACCTTGGAAATTTGATGATGAGGAAGAGGTAGAAGAAGTATCGTCCAAGAACCAAGCTTAATTATCATGGGTAACGACACTCCCTCGGCTTGTTCCAAGCTTGGGGGAGTTGCCCCGGTATCTTTATCTTTATCTTTTACTATTTAGAGTCGTGTGTCTTATCATGATTAGGGAAGTATCATATGGTATGGTTGTTTGCAAGTTGGGCTATCACTCCTTTATAAGTGAGCTTTGTATCCGTTGGTGTGCGTTTGCCTATGATGAAATATTGATATGAAGTCTTCTTTTTTACTTAGTTGCACTTTACGTTCTATTCATTGCAATCATTCTTACGTGCTTGTCTTGTGAAAAGTAGTGCTCTCGTGTAGAGGGTAGTGGCAGAAATTTATTGAGCATTGGCAAACATAGCATTGGTCATAGCAACAACACTTAGGACTTAGAACAAAGAAGAGAGATTTTACATGCAGATATATTACCCCATAGATATTTTATGCCTGCAAAACTTTCGAATTATATGTTCTTATGATTGATGTGTTATGCTGACAAGGAAGACAATTGTAATACTTCATGTTCTATATCATTGCATGGTTATATATCTGTTTGCATCTCTCAACATCATGTGTTTGCTACAAGCCTTTGCTAGCCTAAAACCCTGTACTGAGTATGATCACTACTCGTGCATCCAACCTGAACCAAAGATCTTCCACAAGTGTCCACCAGACCTTCCTATATGTGGTATTTCACCGCCACTCCAAGTAAATTTCTGTGTGCTACCTTTAAACCTTCAAATTATTAATACTCCATATTTGTGCCTCTGTTCTCAGCTCATGAGGAAGTAATAGACGGTTCATTATTTTTTCCTGTGTTGATGAAACCTTGCCTCGCTGACTTGCATGTATATGTGCTCGTCCTTAATACTGAATAAAGAGCTGGCAAAAGGGTGCCCAGTCCATAAAAGATAAATTACAACATTCACCATATCAAACTCCTCACACTTTGGACTTGAGAAATCATGAACTTAGCTTGTGCAAACAAAGGAGAAAAAGAGAAACGTACCGTTCTCTCTATGGGAGCCACTCTTGAGGTTTGATCAACATGGGGAGTAATGGGTTATCTATTATCAGTCGTTGACGATAACATACACCACTCAAAAATTTATTTTTACATCTTTATATGTTTTCAACTGAAAAGCTCTAGCACATGAGTAATCCCTGCTTCCCTCTGCGAAGGGCCTAGCTTTACTATTAGGATTGAGTCAGTTTACCTATTCCTTCTACCCTTTACTAGCAAACTTATGATGTTGAACTGAGATGCATTCTTTTATATTTCCACGATGTTATCAACCATGTCTTATTGCAGTTGACATTACCATCAAGGTAAATAAGTTGAAAGTTGAGCTTTGCTGACTAACATCTTCCTTTGTGCCAGTTATGTTCACCTCCTCTATAAGAACATAATTCCTGAAAGTTTTCTATTCATGCAAAGACTTTGTGATAATTGAGGCATGTGTTATTTGCTTAAGAGCTCTGTCATAGACTCTTATGGAAAGATAATATTGATTTGATAGTTGTTCTCTGACCAAGAACATAGTTTGCCTTAGCTCAATGAGTTTGCACTTACTACACCTTTATATGATTGAATCATTACTTCTCTTTGAGAAGCATTATGAGAAAGGTTGCTGTATAGAATTGTTAGAGTTTTGCTAAGTAATTACTGATGCTTCATGTCCGTATTCTTTATTATCAACACCTCACTCCATAAAACCTGTGGCCATGTTTTCCGAGTTCAGTTTTCGCTTGGGGACAAGCGGAGTCTAAGCTTGGGGGAGTTGATACGTCCATTTTGCATCACTATTTTATATGTTAATTCTCCCTTATTCATTGATATATTTCATATTAGAGCACTATACTTATGTTATTTCGTTGTTTTCTGTGTGTTTTACAATTTTACCAAATTATTTATCAGAGTCAGAATTCAGCTGGAAAAAGCATCTGTCAGAGGGGACATCTTCCGGACATCAGAAAAATTGGGAAAAGTCAGAAAAGGAGTTTTCTCTGGAAATCACCGGGGGAGCCCGAAGGGCACCTGGAGGGGACCCGGGGGGAACCAAGTGACCCTCAGGCATGGGCCCCCTAGGCCACGCCTGGAGGTCAGGTGGGGCCCCTGGGCCCCACCTCCGGCTCCCCTTTGGCGTACTTACCCCCCGTACCTAAAAACATTGGGGAGCCACTTCGTAGAATTTCTCCGCCGCCTCTTCGCGACGGAAACGAGAGAGAGAAGAAAACACCTTCCTAGCGAGGAGATTCCGTCGGGGAAATTCCCTCCCGGAGGGGGGAATCGTCACCACTGTCACCGTCATCACTCCGGGCATCATCGGGATCATCATCAACATCATCACCACCATCAGCACCATCACCATCATCATCCCATCTCATCCAGCTGTAACAATTAGAGTTATATATCGTTGTATTGCATTAGATCTCTCTAACGGTGTGAATTACCCCTTCGTAGTTGATGCTTGTGAGAATTATCGGTGTTTGCACTTTATGGCCAGATTGTTATTCACCATTATATCACCTCTGATCATGATCCATATGATGTGTTGTGAGTAGATCATTTAGTTCTTGAGGACATGGGAGGAGTCTTGTTATTAGTAATAATGTTTCGTTGAGTAATATTTACCGGTTTGATATTTAAGTTATGTTGTTATTTCTCTAGTGGTGCTATGTGAACGTCGACTACATAACACTTCACCTTTATGGGCCTAGAGGAATGCATTGTGTATTGGATTGCTTATGGAGGGTTGCCGGAGACAGAAACCTAAACCCCAGTTTGCAATACTTTACATAAGGGAGTAGGTAGATACCACGAGTTTATCGTTGCGGTTAGATTTATTTCTTAATTGCTATCTTGTATTTGCGGACGCTTGCAAGTAGTGTAATCGTAAGTGTACATTTGTCTTGGATGGGACGGTGCAGTAGCATAAGTCTACCCACATAACACTTGGTGAGGGCAAGCTGCTCCACCAACGTTGTGCTGCGCATGTGATAAATCTTTTTGGAAACAAGGCAAAAGCTTTGCCTTTTATATTGATATAGAAGGAGCAAAGACAAAGTTCTGGCCTAGACCAGGCAGGATTGCAATTTCTTGAGCGATGGATCAAGCTTGTGGTGTTTGTAGGCTAGAGCCACTAAGGCCTCCGATAATGCATTGTATCTTAACGCGCCACGAGTACAATCTAAGAAAGAACCACCCTAATGTATTGTTTATCAGAGGTTGTATCTAAATTAAGTTGCTTTAATGATTTTGGCCTAATACTTACTTGTGATTGGGCTAGCGGTCTTTTTTACCTATGATATTGTGCAAGCGTTGTATCTTATATAAATAAGACTACAATCTCTTTCTTTATTAAAGAAGGTGCCACATAAGCAAATTGCCTATGATACCGCGCTAAGATACAAGCATTACGGCCTAACGTCAGCTATTTCTAGGAAACGACTGGTTTAGCATTACGAAAACAGCTAGCCGGCCTCCGTATAGACACACATGAATTAATTAAATGAGCCGCAAGCCGCAATAGCTCTTGACCTTTGCCCCTTGGCTGCTGATAAATGTCCTTGGCCGACGTCCCTTGAGATCAACCAGACGGTCACTCGTTGTTTCCTGGACACCATGCATGCGCCCCACGTATAGAATATATAAATCTGTTTTGCTACCCTCTCTTGTGCTGCCACCACACCCATGCATAGCCACGTAACCCCTTCACTCCTTCACACATACCGATCAGACCTCGCGAGATCTTAGACCAGCCATACCGATGATGTGAGGAACAAAAAAGATCGAACCGACCTGATATGACGCTGTATGTATGAATCGGCATGAGCACTATACACGGACCCAACTGCTATGAAATACTATTTTCATTAGTCTCAATGCATGTTATCTAGGACGTGGTTGCTGTGGTCGCGCTTTATATCGAACCAAGTATATATGTATACGTCGTTTTTTTCCAGTCCTCGAACCAACAATCACCTTATTCGTGGAGTACATAGAAATGAAAATCACACACTACACAAACAATCTATAGTAGACAACCTAACAAGCTATGCGAAAATCACACGCTACAACATTAGGATGATCACAATCCAGATCTACCCCAGCTCTAAGCTACAAGAGCAAGGTTTAGAGGTTTCTTATAGTCACCGGACTTGTGGGAGAGGAAGAAGGGGAAGAAGCAATGTTGATGCCGATGACCTCCGTGCTCCTCAGATAAGTCGGTGAAGAAGCTCTCGCCATCTCTATAGAGTTCGAAGTGGCAAAATGGTGGTTTTAGATTTGGGCCGTTAGAGTGATAGCTATAAATAGGGGACGATTCAGGCGGTCGGTGAGCAAATTTCTCCCTACAACAATATCGATGCAGCACGTGAGCTCCCGCATCTCCATGGTTGCACGAGTTTGCACGCCACGTTCTCGGATTTGCACGCTGAGAGGATGGCTCCACGAAACAGCCGATTCGCTCGTGCGGACATCTAATCACTGAGAATTTGCATCGTCGGGGTCTGGCTGTGCTTAATGCCGGTTACCAATCACGCCAATAGTGTATTCTCAATGGTGGATCTCAAAAACTCACTTTATTAAATATATCATTACAAGTCTAAAATTTACAACTGCATTTGAATAAATTAAATAAATATTCTAGTCGCTAGTACAACAGATCCATCACTCGTACAATACCCAACAACACAACTCTCCGTTATCCAGGGTAACAGCAACAAGTGATATATGTCTTACGGGAAGTGTGTTATTGAACATGAACGGCTTGACAGGATAATATGTTGTCGCCTTATTCCAATAATAATGTATACTGGCATTTCCTTACGCACACTGCACGCACAATCACGAGTATATATGGACGTGACTCTTCAGCCCACCAGCTTACTCTCAATTCTTGCATGCTACTTTTGGATCATGGCTGCTCCCAGCAACGGAATGATTATAGAGACTATTACAAGCGGCATCATCTGCAGCTTTTCCACCCAGCTACGAGGGTATGCCATTGTAATGTAAGCAACGAAAACAGCATAGCAGGACCCAAGGATGATGGCGGCTCTCTGCAAACAAGAGAAAATAAATCATGTTCCGTAATATCCTTGCAGGAGGAATGTGGCAAATCATATTCATATCCTTCTACATGCTATGAGAGTCCTGCTGAGTACATTCTCCCATTAGATTCCATTGTGTTGCCCTAGGAGACTATTCAATCCTGATCAAATCTGAGCTGCTCTTTCATTGCTAGATCTCCTTTTTTCTTCAATCCAACCGGTTGGCTCTTCACATAGGTTAGAATGAACAGTTATGGAGCACCGACGTACCGGTATGGTCGCGAGCAGATGTAGACATGAGGATACGTTATTTGCAAAAAAAAAATACCACTCTTCCATATCCAATGGCTCCATCACTGTGCCTGATGTTGTGGCTGCAGGGAAGTGTTAGATGGGCAACTCTTATCTTCACAAGTCCACCATGAACACCTATAAAAGATGTTACTCGTAGTGCCTAAATTTTAGCGTTGTTGTATTTCTTTCCTTATCGACTCTTACTCATTCAAACTTGTACTCCCTCTGTCCCATATTAACTGTCGCTAAAACGAATGGATCTAGCATTCTTAAATCTGCAACCATACAAGAGTTCACAAATTATATGGATCAACAAGAGAGCATATACCATATTTTTAAATAGCCGGCTATAGCCAACTATAGTTGTTTGAGCATGTTGCCGCTAAATAAATCCATGTATAATTTTCTTCTATAGCTCTATTTAGCCCCACTATAGCCGTTTTTGAGGGTCGCCCCTATTTGCTATAGCCCGCTAATTACAAAATTGGTATATACCTTTTTATGACCACTTGGTGCCAGCTCTACAGGCATATTACACAGCGGTCTGCTGGTAGTCCGCACTTTAGCAAACATGGGAAATGCTGAAAGGGTTGCTAATAGCATGGGAAGGTGACATGTGGTCCTGGCACAAGCATAGGTGAGATGTAATGTGCCACCACAGTGCAGCCGCGGACAACCGGCGCCGGCTCAAGATGGGAATGGGCCTGATCGACCCGACTCAACCCACAAAAGCAAGCGGACTCAAATAAAAAAAAACCATCAGTGTATCATTTTTTAGATTACTCTTTGCTTTGCTTCAAACTGCAAGGGATTTCGATTCTTCAGGTTTATTTTCTTCGTCGCGTTCACCATTCCAACACTGCCCCGAAACCGCTACTCGTTCCTTCATCGGAAATATCTGATGTCGCGCTGTTGCTACTATTTCTTCGTCTAGAACGACTCAGCTGTAGCTGCCGACCTACGGCACCGCCGCTACTCATTGCTTCGAGTACCTACATATCACTTCTCAACGCCACATATGTTACTCCATATGCATTTCTCTAGTCCATCTCAATGCTTTGTGGAAGATGTTTATGAATGGGTCGACCCGCAAGAGGCAATGGTTCACGAGGGCCATAACGAAATCACCAAATGGGTCGGCCCCAGCTACGCCGTTTGGGTTGTGAGTCGGAAATTTCATCAAAACTTCGGAAATTTCGGTCTTATATTTCACAACATTCGATCAAATTTTGGTTAAGATTTTGTCAACTTTGAGCGAATTCAAATTTGATCAAATATGGGCAAAACTCAAAAATAGTCGCTGTTCCACCTCATAAAAATCATAAACTTCACAAATATCTGTGGATCTTGATATTTTCCCATTACCAAAATTTTAGAACTTGTCCAAGGCCATGTTCGGGTGACCCATTCATCCCGAGCACCGTCGGACTCTAAAGACTAGAATACCAACTGATTTTTGGCGAGAGGGAGGTGAGAGGGAGGTGAGCGCAAGGTAGACCGCAGTTGTGTGAGTGGATTCCATGCCAAAAGGGATATAGCGTGCGCGTCAATTCACGGTTGTGGCGTCCGGGCGACAAAGACGGTGAGGCTCCATTTGGCCAAAGGGTTACCGGCTACAAGAAAATGGCTAGAACTGACTAGACCGGGGAGGAAGAGGATGATGAGACATATTGTGAAACGATTATTTTGTTTGAGAATCGCTATACTTGAAGATCGATTTGGCCTTCTTTTTCCTGGGCAAGGACATCCCGCTGGAGTGTTCTTTCGTGGGGGATAGATCGAAGATAACTAACGGCCACTGGATCTTGACCAAAACCATCTTAACATCAGCTAGCACGATCCTATTCTTTGATCCAAACGGTCAGCCTGGAAAGGTTCCAGACAAAATGCAGCCCAAGCGTGTAGAGAATCCTATTTACAAGTGAGTTCCAGGTAAAATATATAATCAGTCCGTCGGAAGCAGAGTCAACCCCCTCTGAAAACAGAGGTTGAGGATCCCAGTTTCCATGCCCGTGAGCCCCGTGGATCTACGCTTTCGAATCCAGCGAGAAGATTAGCAGTGAAGCCAGCGAGAGATGGCAGTGAACGGCGCGCAAGAGGAGACGGCTCGTAGATGCGGATCCCCAAATCGATGTTTTGGTCGCTGTATTTAAGCGTATTATCCTGCCTATTTGCCGTTTGGGCGGAATCAAAACGAAATAAATCTAAGAAAACAAGAGAGATTCATCGACAAAGATCTTACCATGCATAGAAGGAAGACTATGTCCTCTAGTTTGTTCGGCGCTCCGGCCTCCGCCAGCAGCGACCGCTTTTCCTTCCCATCCGCCGCGCCGCCAATTAATCTCGTTTCCATCGCCGGCGTCGCTAATTTCTGGCTCACTCCATCCGTGTGTTGCTCTGAATTATTGTGTTCCTTTGGGTGTAGCGAGCTCCTTCAAATCAGATCGAGAAGGTAAAGATTGAAATTATTGATGCCTTCTTCTAGGAGGTTTTTCCTTTATGCGGCTTAGTGCGGCTGACGTATGTAAAAATCCGGTGAAGCGCCACAAGCAAACGCCCTTTTCTTTATTGGTCGCATTCCGCACTTGGGCCCGCCACATTTTTTTGGGCACTTGGGCCCGCCACGTATTGGAAATTTCATGGTACCACGGTACCTTTGGATTCGAAACAGGCAACCAAAGCATTTCATATTGTATAGTCAAACTTTTTGAGGCCAGAGCATCTCCATGGCCAGGGTAACTTTGGTTTCGACGCAGACAACCACCTTATCATATTGTACAGTCAGACTTTTTGGGACCAGCGTTTGTCTCCCGAGCTCACACTTTTAAAAAAATTGAAAAAAATAATAAACATTTTTAAAAACTCTGATAAAAAATCTCAACCAATATACATCTATATTTTGACAAATCCACGACACCTAATTTGGGACGAAGGGAGTATATGTTTGTTGGGATTTGTTTAAAAAAAAAAAATACTTTTTACAAATTTTGTAAATAGGCAGGAGCACGTGAGCTTAGAAGCCAATGTGAATTTCTGAACTTTTGAGGATAGAGCATCTCCATGGCCACCCAAAAAAATATGTTTGGTTTTCCCTAAAAAAACAGCAAATATGTCTGGCACAATTTAAATTATGTCCCTTTGATGTTCGGCACAATGTAGTGTTGCCCCACTTGCAACACCCAAACGCACATCCCGATCTATTTTTATCTTTTTCATATTTTGCAACAAAGTAGTCTATGCCGATAACAAATATGCGACCAAAGAGTAGATAATCATAGTTCTGTTATGTCGTAGTAGGCATCAAATAAAAGTCTCGACCAACACAAATCCAGCCACCACCAACACAATAATGCATAAAAATCATTCTTCGGTGGGCTCTTCGGCCGCCTTGGCCCCTGCTTTCCTCTCATTTGTTATGTGCTTCCTTTACTCGGTAAAGAAAGCCTTTTGATTGGCTCACGTTGATCGTGTCGGTGGACATGACTTTGCACTCCTTTGCCTTCTTCTTGAGATCCATATCGTCTTGCATCTCCTTCAGCTTCAAGTCTTGCACATCAAAGTACGGGTCTCACCTATCTTGGCTATCGGCTGCATCTTCAATTTGGTAGTGATACCTGCAAGTGCACAGTTTCGTTATTGCACAATTCATGGAAGTATGATCTCCCGATTTATATCGTTCCCACGGAGAGATGATCTCACAAAGAGTTTTTAAAGGTTGTCTCTGTCGCACAAAATATGTCAAACTTATGTGAATTGACTCACAGAGATTAACTCACTTAGACCTGTAGAAAACAGTGGTTGGTTGTATGGAAATAATAGAGTCTAAAATACTGAAAATAAATAGAAAGAACTGAAATAATGTAAAGTGGTGTTTTACTGCTTATGGATGAAGTTGGCGCGGAGAGATTTTAGTTCATGGTTGCTGTGAATGTCCCAGATGGATGGTGGCGGATATGTGATACATATTCCGTCTATCGAATAGTTGGTAGGTGAGTCACCCTTGAGTAGTTAAACGTCTCCATGCCTGGATCTGTTTATTACTATTGTCATGGACTCATGCTCCATATGCCATGGTTAGTTCAGCAATTTAAAACCATTTAGCTTGGACCAATGGTTTAGGTTCTTTGGCTTCTCGTAATCCTCTTGCTGTCTTCACTCCTCGTTGATATCTCCACCTGTCACTTTGGAGGTCGCGGATTCGTTGAACAACAAGTACAAGACTATGTAGATCTTATGAATCATGTTACCTGGGCCCTAGATAACAAGAATTATGCAAGACTGATGGCGTGAATCACACACACCCGTTGGGAGACCCCAAGTGGAAGGTATAATGTAGCGTAGCAGTAATTTCACTCAGTTAAGAAACCAAGGTGATCAATCCAGTAGGATTTAAACGGCAGTCAGTAGGTTGGTTGTTGTCACGCGGTTCAACAAGCGTGGACCTGCACACAAAACACAAACTCTCTCTTTCTCCCAACTTTATAGGAAGGTTGTCAATCTTCCCGTCTTGCCGTTAACAAGAGAATTAAATGTATCGAGTGTAATGATATTAAAAGTAGAACTGAACAACAAGCAAGTGATGTTGAAAAGCAAGTGAACAAGGTTGTAATCAATGTAAAAGAATGGACCAGGGGCCATAGTTTCACTAGTGGTGTCTCTCCATAAAACGGTAAACATGTTGAGTAAAGAAATTACAACAAGGCAATTGACAAATCATGAGGGCATAACAATGCTATTATGACAAGATATAGTTCACGGTTCTAATCATGTAGGCATTATGTCAAGGCATATGGACCGCTATCCAGTATGCATCCATATCTAATAGTCCACCTCAAGAAAGCTATCCAGCAAATCTCTCTGGTATTAAGTTGCAAGAAACAAATGATTGCATTAAAGCAACAGACAATTACATTAAGATCAATACATAATGTAAGCAATAATTCTCATCACGCAAACAATAACACTGTTGTTTTCTCCCTAGTGGCAACAACACATCCTTCCCCTTACACGTTTCTGTCACTCGAGCGCGGGCAACAAGGAGGCATGAAACCACTATCTAGCATAAAACTCCCTCTTGGAGATGCATACAACAACTTGGCCAGAGTACCATACACATCGGAGAGTGTGCAAGAACACATTAAAACACTAACAAAGAAATAAGTGAAGCTCAATTTAAAGACATGAAAAAACTGATGATAATTTCATGATTCAACGGATCCAAGCAAACACAACATGCAGCAATTACATATAACGATCTTGATCATGTTAGGCAGCTCACAAGACCATGGCATGATATCACAAGGAGGAAAGATCACCATCTAGCTACTGCTATGGACCCGTAGTCCAAGGATGAACTACTCAGGCATCTGTCCAGAGGCAATCTTGGTGATGTAGAGGCCTCCGGTGACGCTTCCCCTTCTGGCAGGGTGCCGGAGCATGACTCCAGAAGCCCTAGATTTCGAGGTGACGGCACCTTCATATTTTTTTCGTGGAATTTTTTCTGTCCCTAGGGTTTACAGGGCAGAAGGCAATTTATGGGCGAAGAGGCGGTGCCGGGAGGTGGCTGGGCCCACAGGCGATGCCTAGGTGCAGGTGGGCCCTAGGCCGCCTAGGGGTCGCCTGGTAGGGTCCAACCCCTCCATGTGCTGTCCTTTGGGCTCCATTTTCATTCCGGGTAAAAACTGGCCTCCGTGGATTTTTAGGACTTTTCGCGAATTTTTCCTGTACAACTTTTCTGAAATAAATACACAACAGAAAACAGGAACTGGCTCTAAGCACTAGGTTAATAAGTTAGTCCAAGAAAATGCCCAGGAAACGTTGGAAAACATGTGGAAGCATAAGGCAATTGGTAGAAAACAAGCATGGAGCAATAAAAAATGATAGATACGTTTGGACGTATCAGCATCCCCAAGCTTAACTCATGCTCGTCCTCGAGTAGGTAAGTGATAACAAAATAATTTTTGAGGTGACATGCTGCCAACACAAACTTGATTATTAAAATGTAAAGCATTGTGAGCTAAGATAAAAAAACTTTAACAAATACATAATGGATGTTATAATAATACGAAACTTAGAAACTAAGTTGCCTCATGAAAAGATCACAAATAACTCAAAAAAATAATGTGGCATTGAAAACAAAAACTAGGTTATAGTGATCATAATAAGAGCATGGTAGAGTGGTATCTCGCTTGCCCATCATGGAATAGCAAAACATAAATGCTAGAACACCTCCCAAGTTCAAGTGGTGACTAGATACAAAAACTTTAGAACAAGCAATACCACACTCATAGCTCAATCAATAAGATTTTGGGACAATGCATATTATACTTAGAATGACAATTATGCTCTCCTAATTAGTGCTTTGAGCGAGAATGATGATCAACATAAAAGTAAAAGATAGGCCCTTCGCAGAGGGAAGCAGGGATTACTCATGTGCTAGAGCTTTTTATTTTGTAAAACAGATGTATTAAGACAATTTTGAGAGGTGTTTCTTTGTCAACGAATGATAATAGATAATTCATTACTTCCCATGTTGAACAAAACTTTCAAGATCGGCTCCCATAGAGGAACAAGAACATTTCTCTTCTCCTTTGTTTACACAAGCAAAGTTTGACTGATTTATCAGGAACAAAGTGTGAGGAGAGTATTTGATACATCATATGTTGGCATTTATCATTTGTGGGCTAGGTACCCGTTTGCCATCTCTTTTTGCAAAATGAAGGACAATCATATTATGCATGCAAGTCAAGGGGTAAAGCTTGTTCAACATGGAAGAAATAATAAACCATCTATTAGTTCCTCATGAGCTAGAAACAACTACACAAATAAAGGATACTATTTTGAAGGTTTTAAAGGTAGCACACAAGTAATTTACTTTGGAATGGCAAGAAAATACCATGAATGGGTAGTTATGGTGAACACAAATGGAGTAACTTGGTTTAAGGAGTTAGATGCACGAGTAAAGCTCATACTCAGTACAGGTGAAGGCTAGCAAGAGATAGGGAAGCGACCAACTAAGAGAGCAATAACGGTCATAATCATGCATTGCGACAAAACATCATTAAATAAAGCAGGAAGTAATATTACCATCCTAAAATTAAAGATCATAAAGGCTAAGTTGACATTCTTTACAGTCTTAACATGGTGTAAGCATGTGGCAACTCAATCCAAATAAATTCTTAAGAGGAGGATACTACAATACCATACCACATCATGAACAAAACAACACATGTTGACATTTCAATAACACATTATGCACTCTCAGTTATTTGAGAATAGTCATAGGACAACATGAATTACTAAGAAAAAATTGTTATAATAGCCATCCAACATGACAAGTCAAAGCAAAACCACAGTCTAAGCAAGCTTCTCTTTATACCACTACCTTATGCATGAAATTTTTTTTTATTCCAACACCAATCAACTTATTTAAAACAACTCTCTTAACTAATACCCATGAAAGACCAAAGAGATTTTCACAATGATAAAGAGAATACTAACAACTCTAAATAAGATATAAGTGAAAAACTAGAGCTAAAAACATCAGTAGCAAAAACTGAATACTCAAGAAAATAAGAGTGAAGCACTAGAGTATTCTATGAAAAAGTGGAGCGTGTCCCTCTCCCAAACAAGAATGCTAGGATCCAACTAGCTTATGACCAGCAAACAAAACAAAACAAAACTGAAAGCAAAAGACAAATGACGCTCCAAGAACAGCACATAATATGTGAAGCAATAAAAACGTAGTTTCAATCAGAGATGACCTGATAATTTTTTTGATGAATAAGGGGATGGCTTGGGCATCCCCAAGCTTTGACACTTGATACCTATTGGATATTTCTGGGGTTCCATTGGGAATCACCAAGCTGATATTTTGTCCCTCCTTGATCTTCTCATATCATCCTCTCTCGTGACACTTAAAAACTTCCTTCACACAAAACTCATAATCTTCATTAGAGGGTTAG
The DNA here is from genome assembly GCA_947311845.1 of Poa pratensis. NCBI lineage: Eukaryota > Viridiplantae > Streptophyta > Magnoliopsida > Poales > Poaceae > Poa > Poa pratensis. Next base: position 16,471,076 of record CAMZMU010000088.1, read on the forward strand.
TACTCAAATAAATAAATCCACTTAGGTACTGCATGGACACATTGCAAACACTCAATTTAAACATTTGCTACTTTTACTAACATCTATTAAAGCACTCCACCCCTAGAGAGCGCCAAAAGAAACGAGAAAACAGACAAATGCAAACAAAGGCAGAAATCTTTCAAAACAGAACTATCTGTAAAGATGAATATTTTTAAGGCACTTATGTGGCTCAAATCAGAAAACTTAATACTAATGATAGATAGATAACAACCTGGGGCATGCGCGTAATGTTTTTCAGAATTTTATCACACGCTGGCTGTGCGCAATGAATTTTTGGTGAAACATAGAAATCTAGACATGAAAACAATAATTTGCACTTTCTTTCAAATAGAGGCAATTCTTGGCAAAAACCACAACAAAAAGGATAAGGAGAGGTTGCTACAGAGGTAAAAACTTCCAAGACACAAAGAAAACGAAAGAAAACATGAAGAAACTGAAAGAAAACAAAGTGGGTTGCCTCCCACAAGCGCTTTTCTTTAACGCCTTTAACTAGGCATAAAGCAAGAATCAAGTTTTATCAATAAAAAAATCATAGCTAGCCTCACAATGGACTCAAAAGGTAACTTCATTCTCTTTCTAGGAAGTGTTCCATGCCCTTTTTGAGGGGAGAATGAAACCTTATGTTTCCTCTTTCATATTAATAATAGCACCAACGGTGTGAAGAAAAGGTCTTCCCAAAATAATAGGACAAGAAGCATTGCATTCAATATCCAAAACAAGGAAATCCTCTCATTTTTGGCATAATAGAAGAGCTAGCTCCAAGATCACACAAATCATTGCAATCAAAATCATTTATGTTTATCTTAATAGTAGCTCCCAAACATTTTGTAGTTTTCTAGGAATAGAGGCTTCAAGTTTGAGCCTTTATTTTGTAGCTTCAATAGGAGCATTAGTGACGTGTTTGATAAAACATATATTTAGCTTACTAGCATTAGGATCTTTAGACATTTTTTGCAAGAACTTAACATCAGAGAGGGTACAATTATCAAAATCAAGATCATCATCCTCAAATATAGTGGGAAAGCTTCCTCCTAAAGTCATATTATCATCAAGCCCACTCTCAACATTTTTCTCATTAACAAAATTTACACTCTTCAAATTTTGGGGACTCTTTCTACCTAAAGTCATGATAACTCACAAGTATAGGGGATCTATCATAGTCCTTTTGATAAGTAAGAGTGTCAAACCCAACGAGGAGCAGAAGGTGCTGACAAGTGGTTTTGATCAAGGTTTCACTGTAAATTCTGCAAGGTGGATTTGTAGGGATTTTTTGTGGTGATAGATAAAGTAACAACAAGTAAATAAAAGAAACAGTAAATAATTGCAGAAAGTGGTCCAATCATTTTTAGCACAAAGTACAAGCCGACGATGTTTCTTATGATGACTAAAATGTTCCTGAGGACACACAGGAGGATTTGTCATGTTACTTTCATCACATGCCATTGATTAATCTTCATCATTTTGATAAGTGTTGTGTGGGTAGACCTATGCTAGTGCACCATCCTATCCAAGACAAATGCACACTTACAATTACACTACTTTCAAGCATCCGCAACTACAAGAAAGTAATTAAGAAGTAAATCTAACTGTGGTAATAAACTCCAGGTATCCTGCACTCCCTTATGTAAAGACTTGCAAACTAGGGTTCAGGTTTCTGTCACTCCGGCAACCCTCCATAAGCAAACCCGTACACAATGTATTTCTCTAGGCCCATAAAGGTGAAGTGCTATGTAGTCGACGTTCACACAGCACCACTAGAGAAATAACAACACAACTTAAATATCAAACCGTTAAACATTAACGAAACATGATTACTTATAACAAGACTTCTCCCATGTCCTCAAGAACTAAACGAACTACTCACAAGACATCAAGTGGATCATGCTCAAAGGTGATATAATGATGGATAACAATCTGGTCATAACAAGTATTCATCGATATAACTCACAAGTATCAAGTACAATGAGGTAATCAACTCTGGTTAAGAGATCTCGAGGAGTAGCACAAGATACAACCCTAATTGTTGCAGAGAGATGAGATGAGATGAAGGTGATGATGGTGCTGATGGTGGAGATGATGTTGATGATGATCCTGATGGTGCCCGTCGTGATGACGATGACGACGGTGACGATTTCCCCCTCCGAGTGAGAATTTCCCCGGCCGGATCTGCCTGCCAGGAAGGTCTTTCTCTCTCTATCTCATTTCCGCCGCGAAGAGGCAACGGAGAAATTCTATGTCGCGTCTCGGTACGCGGACACTGGGAGAAAGAGCGTGCTCTCGTCTCCCTTATTTGTTCGGCAGTGGGCGGGGGAGCCCCCTGCGTCTCGCTCGTGGAAAAGAAGAAGGGGAAGCTCACTGTGTGATTACACCAACACGAGTTTTTTACCCAGGTTCAGGCCATCCGAAGAATTAAAACCCTAAGTCCTGCTTGTCTGGTCTTGTATTGATGGGAAAAATGGGGATTACACGATGGATCTGTTTCTCTCCTCCGATGGCGAATCTCTTCCCGGGAGGGTTCTCTCCTTATCCTATCCTCTCCTTCCTCCGATCCTCTTGGTTTCGCTTGACTTCTCCCAACCACCTCTCTCCTTCCTACTGCTGGATGCGGCCCTCCTTTTATACTGCAAGGGGTTACCACAGCCGTCCCTCTGCATGTTACACACGTGTCTTCACCTTGGTCTCTTCGTAGGCCGCATGGAGGGAACTGCCTGCCACACACCCACGCGGCGCGTCAGTTCCTAACGCCGAGGCACCTTTACTCCTGGCAGCAGGCCAGTCACCTCGCCTTCTCCACCATGGACCGTGATGTGAATCGGGGTAGGTGCCCGTGCAGCCCCCCGGCCTCCTGACGGGATGCACAGGGTCCCTTCACGATGACATCCTTCCCAGGAGTCCCGGGGACGTTCCCCGGCGCCCATCACCTTAATTTCTCCGCCCTGCCCCACACTGGCAGGTCAAAACAGAAGGGTTAGCATTCCTTGGCGGCCCACGCGACCGCCATTCTGGACACCCCCGGAGACGGGGTGTCGACAGTAGCCCCCGGCGCGGTCGGACAGCAGAGGGAATCTCGCTGCAGGCCGTGCCCCCGGGAGCGTGGGCCTAGTCGCATGTTTGCCGAAGAGCTAGAGGGAAGCCGCGCGACCACCCCATGCGCTTCTATTCCACCAGTGACCGCCAAAGCGATGCCTACAACATTGCGTGGTGGCCTCTGCCGCTTCCGCCGCTATATATCCCACGTTTCTTCTCCTTCACTGCTATCAATCCACCCTCCACCTTCCTGCTTTCGCTGGTGACAATGGCGTGCATCCCCTATCCCCCACACCGGAAGATGGGAGCCAAAGGTGGTCGGGCTCCAGCGTCACTCACGGCGAGCTTGACTTCATGGCGGCCCTCGGCTTCATCCCGAACGCCGAGTGCTGCCCCTGGCGGGTGCCAGAGGTGGAGATGATTCCCACCCCACAACCGGATGAATGTGTCATGTTCGCCTCACACCTCGAGAGGGGTCTTTCTCCCCCTGTTCACCCATTCTTGGGAGATCTGCTCCAGCTGCATAGCATCCAGCTCCACCACCTCACTCCCAACTGCATCTTCCATATCTCCTGCTTCATCCACCCACATCTGGGGCTCTGGTGCTCACTGTTCTTTCTCACGGGAAGGATCTTAGGCTAAGGCGATGCGGAATGGAGTGCGGCGTAGTGAAGGTAGTTCCACGCCGGTCCATGTATCCGGATCTTAGGCTGCTCGGCCTGCTCCCTGGCCCTTGGGAACAATCTTCTTCTATTTCCCTGAACTGCCTCGGTCATCCGGAGGCCCGTATTTTCCTCCCTTCCGCCCGGAATGCCCAAGTCCCGCCTGACTTGGAACATGCCAAGATATGGCAATCCTGGCGATGTCGCCACCTTGACCCGCCGGATGGAGGCCATGGGGGCGGAGGGTCTCACATGGCTTGATCTCTTGATCACATGGAAAGTTCGCAGGGTACAGCCTCTTCAACTCTGAGCGCATGGGCTCGGGGAGTGGTCTCCGAGGGAGATTGTACGCGGATGACTACCACTCCGCTTGCCCACCATGAGCTGGTGGGCTAGGTGCGCTCGGTTTCCGAGTTCCATGTGGAGCATCCCGTGCAATCAGGCAGGTCCGCCTACTGCTCCCACAATACTGCGCCACTGGTACGTGGCCCATTCTTCCTCCTTCTGTCTTCTTTTCCTTCATCCGTGTGATGATCTCCATCTCCGCTCTAAGATGCTTCTGCGACCCCCCTTCTGGCTGGGGAGCCCGTGGCCTGGGTTGGATTGGTGCAACTTGGTCCTGCTCATTCTTATCCTTCGCAGAACGTCCCCGCCAGCGCGGTGATCTTGGGCATCCTCAGGAACGAGCTGCGTCGCAAGGAGCCGTTCGACCTTCTAGAGCTGATGAACAAGGCTATGGAGGTTTGGCAACTTCTCATGCCTTCTTTTCTTTCTGATGTTTCGATTTTGTTTCCTGACCTGCTCACCTGCACACATCAAGAGAAGAAGGCAAACGATCCGACGCTGGAGGCTTTGAGGGCGCAGAACGCGGCTCTGCTCAGCGCGATGAAGCGACTGCGAGAGCAAGCTGCTTGCACCCACTGGGTCTCAGGCTCTCCCAGGGGTAGTTAGTCAAGATGCAATAACTCTAGTATTTATGTAAGAGATGCAATCTTATCAAAAGACTAGTGGAGTAAATTTTGGTTACCCAAGATGTCACATCTAGTGAAGCGGATGGTTTGGATGCTTGATCCGTGACTTGCGTCTTCTGTTCCCGGGAAGAATTCTCGGGCAGCGCTTTCCCGACCTGGGCCTGGGGCCTCAGTCGTGGGGCTAGTGTTCGGTTGAAGAATTTGGTAGAATGGAATGGAACCGTTCCATTCCACCGGAATGGAACGGTTCCATCCTCGTGTTCGGTTCCGACAAAAAAATTGGAATGGAACGGTTCTCTCCTGTGTTCGGTTGTAGAATGAAAAGCGGAATGGAACGGGGCAGAAGCTTGAGCTCACGTCCATGGCGGAGGTGGCTCGGGATGGAGACGAACGTTGGCGACCAGCACTGGAAAACGAATGAACGGAGGTGAAATCGAACGGGGAGCTCACCGGGAGTTCGTTGGTGGAGTCGTTTTTGCTCGACGTTGACGAACGGCGACGAATTTGACGAATCGAACGGGGAGCTCACCGGGAGCGTCCCTGCTTGATTCCTCCCGCGTGTACGAAGAAGAGGACGAGGCGCAGCTCCTTGTGCTCTCGGACGGCCTCGAGGACGAGCGAGGCAGTGGCGCGGCGGGAGCTCGCTTCTGTTCATGGCCGCCGCCGCGCATGGCCGCCGCCTGCTGGCCGCCCCCGCGCCTGGTGGTCGCCGCCTCCGCGCGTCCGCGTCGTGCCGAGGCCGAGCCCGCGCCACCTCGGGCCTGGCTGAGCCCGCGCCGGGCCGTGGTCGCCGCGCCTGGCTGAGCCCGCGCTCGACTGGTCGCCGCGGCCTGCCGCGGCCTCCTGCTCGCCGTCGGCCACCCGCGCCTCTTCGGGGCGGCGTTGGGCTGGTCGTCCGTCCGGCCACCGCCGGCGCTCGCCTGGGGCCGCCGCCGCGCGTGGTTAGCGAGAGGAGGAGAGATGAGGAGAGGAGAGAGCGTTTGACTTCTTTTTTCCTCCACAGATCGGAACCAGGTGATTCCTCCGAATCGGAGTAACCACCACGTTCAGCATCTAGGCGAATATTCGCGTTCCTGGGAAGGAGTAGGTTCCGATTCTTGTTTGCAACCGAACACGGGAATTAGGTCTAGGGACGGGTCGGACCCATTCCATTCTACCAAATTCTTCAACCGAACACACCCCGCTCACGCAGGTTACCGAATCCAACTCTCCTTTAGTTAAGCGGCCGGCCTGACTCAGACTAGGCTTGCCTGATGACCTCAAGTTTCTCCTCAAGATCACAAAATGAAACCAACAGACTGAGAAGAGCGAATGGGAACTCTTGCATGATGCAACTTCCGATAAGAATGTCTTTCTATTCTTGGGGAGGGGAAAACCCCCTTTCTCTGGCGTGGCGTACATCAGAGATTCACGCGGCTAAGGCGTGTTCTGCTTAAAATCGAAGAACGACGAAGTCAAAAGACCAAATAAAAACTTCAAGGAAGAAACCGGGTTTTTTTAAAGGGTTATTTACTTTGGTGCCCCACTTGGCCATGTTTTCCTCATTCGTGCCCCACGGTGTATGTTTTCCTCAATTTTGCCCCACTTCGCTCCTAAGCAGCGCAAGAGCGCCGAACGGCTGTTCCCGTTCGGTCAACCTCGCTTGACCGTTCCCAAAAAATAAACTGGTTTGACCGTTACCGCCCGGAGCTGTTGGACCCGCCGGGGCCGTGGGACCCGCCCAGGGCTGTGGAGCCCGCCCGGAGCTGTGGGACCCTGCCAGGTTGTGGGACCCGCCGGAGCTGTGGAACCCGCCCGGAGCTGTGGGACCTGCCCAGAGTTGTGTCGCCTCAATTTGAATGTCCCCGCGCCGACCCCCATTGCCCGCTGCAACCGCCACCGTTCCCGCCGCCTAGAGCCCGCCACAACCGCCACCGTGCCCGCCGCCCAAATCCAGTTCGCGACGGCGAAGAAAGGGGGCGTTTGCAACTCCACCGAATCTAAATTTCCCCTTCCCTAGTACACCCATTGCCCGCCGCACCCGCCGCCCAGAGCCCGCAGTTCCTGCCACCGTGCCCGCCGCCCAATCCAGTTCGCCGACGGCGAAGAAAGGCGGCGCTACACCTCCACCGAATCTAATTTCCCCGTTTCACTCGTCCATTGAACGTGCCCAGTTATCTACATCTGACCCCCATTGCTGGCCCCGTCCCCCCCACCGTGCCCGCAGACCCTGTTCGCCGACAGCGACAAAAGCCCGCGCCGCACCTACATCGAATCAAAGTTCCCCTCTTCTCTTCCCTCGTCCCCGCATAGAGCTGTGTCGCCTCATTTGAATCGTCCCCGCGCCCGATCCCCATTGCCCGCCACAACCAGCACCGTGCCCGCCGCCCATAGCCCGCCACAACCGCCACCGTGCCCGCCGCCCAAATCGGGGGCGCTGCACCTCCACCGAATCTAAATTTCCCCTTCCCTAGTACACCCATTGCCCGCCGCCCACCCGCCGCCCAGAGCCCGCAGTTCCTGCCACCGTGCCCGCCGCCCAAATCCAGTTCGACGACGCATTTTTCGGTCCCGGCCACGATCGGACCCCACACAGCCATTGTCGTGGGTTTGTCACGTCAGGTGTCATAGATGACTTCGTAGGTGTGGGATTATGCGAGTCAAGCATCTCCGAGCTTGGGATCGCAGGAACAAAGATCAACACAGATTTACCCAGGTTCGGCCCCCTCAATGTGAGGTAAAAGACCTACTTCCTGCCTACCCTAGATTGGTATTGATATGATAATCGAGGTGTTACAATGGAGGCGATCCGATCTGGTACTCGCCGTATGAGCTAGGGTTTGGGGCTTGATAGCTTGACCCGCTCTAAGTCCTGCGAGTCCTCTTTATATACACAGAGGCTCGCTAGGTTACAAAAGGAAACTTCCCCATAAGGAATACGTCCACAGAGGCCTACTCGGAGACTACTTGGTCTTCACGTCCTCCGGGATATGTCTTCTAGATCTTTCCCTTATGGCGGTTCAATATTGGGCTTGCTCCCAAGTGGGCCTTCGTCCGTGCGAGTAAGTTAAGTCGCACTGGGCCGCGGGTTAATCCAGAAAGTATTCCCCCGACATTAGCCCCCAAGTTTAGCTTGGATTTCGAGTGAAGGCTCCTTCGTCTTAACAAACCCCTGAGCCGCGCACGTGAATTATCCCAGCTGAACTCCAATTTTCTTATTTCCAATCTGCGGCTTATAACTCTTCTTGGCGGCTCAAGAACGCGACTTATCCTGCCTTGACGGTTGATTTTCAGATCTAAACGTCTTCCGCGTCTGGGTTATTTATCTTGGCTCATCGTTTTCCCAGCGTTCTGCATCAAGTCCTGCATTACGCATCCGCTACTCCTTTCCGCCGCCTCCAATCTCGCTTCTCGTACTCACAATCCTTCGGTGGATATCTCCATCGATCTGAGAAAAATGTCTCGCCGCAAGTGCAACTGGGAAGGCTCGTGGGTCGACGAAGATTTCCTGGAATCCCTATCTGCACGGGGCCTTCTTCCGCCAAAAGATCAATGCGAATGGCGGGCGGCGGTGAGGAGGTAATCCCCAATCCTCAACCAGGAGAAGTAGTGATTTTTGCGGAGCATGTTGAGCGCGGGTTCAAGCCCCCGGGCTCTCTCTTCTTCCGCTCCTTGATGCAGCGGTTAGGTCTCCGCTTCCATGATATTGGCCCTAATTCGATGTTGCAAGTGAGCAACTTCCACGTCCTCTGCGAAGATTATCTGGGTATCCCGCCTTCAATAGATTTCTGGCTTGCTCTTTTCAATTGCAATAGTCAAAGGGAAACCACAGATGGTCCTTTTCTCCAATGCGGCGCCATTTCCTTCCAACGCCGTAGGGGTAGTATCTTCCCAAAACTAACTCTTGCCAAGAAAATCAAGGAGTGGCAAAGGACATTCTTCTATTGTAAAAACACTTCTCCTGAGGGTGAAATTCCTCTTCCTCTTTGGTCTCCTCTTCCCTTCGAGGCTACCGATGCTCTGTCTTCTAAACCTGATCCTTCTTCGTTGCCCTTTATCGAATCCCTTCTAGACAAGGTGAGAGCGCTGACACTCCATGGTCTCACTGGATTAGATCTCATATCTTGCTGGACTAAATGGCGAGTTCAGCCTGTGAGTCGCCGCTCGCGGCTTATGGTGGATTTCACTTGTCATGCAAACGACGTCGATCGTACTTGCCCTGAAGATTGGGACAAAGGGGAGTGGATAAATTTCATTCGCCGAGTGACGGACGAGGATATTGACTCGTATGACAACGTCGGACTTGCTCCCTTCTGGGCTGAGCACAAGCCTTTTGTGGTAATGTTTACTTGTCACTGTTTCCTCGAAAATTCCTTCTCCAAAATTAATTATTTCTGACCTGAGCTCCTTTTCAGATCGATCCCTATTTCTGGGTTCTTCCTCAGAGGACGTCGACTTGAACCAAGGAACCGGCTGAGTCGTCAAAACAAGCCGCAGCCTTTGGCGAAGATACAGTTATGCACGAGGGTAGTGCTTCTGAAGAGGAACAACAAATGGCCGACGCTCTTTGTCCTCGACTCCAAATACACCTTTCCTGGAACTTCCTGAGGTGCCTCGCAGGTCCTCGAAACGTATTTTATGCCAGAGCTCAGAAGACCCCGCGCAGCCTGAGAAACGTCGCAAAGCCTTGGCGTTACTAGCAGAAACAAGAACTGCCAAATCTTTAAAACTCGCTGATCCCAACAAGGCTACTTTTTCTTCCGAGGCTGTTGCAAAGGATTGCTTCTCAATAAGCTCGGGTAATTGTTTGCGACTCTTCTCCTTTTCTTTTTGTGTTTACGTATTTCTGGCAAGGAATTGCTGATCACTACTTCTTTTCATACTCTGTAGGTTCAGATTTGCAAGGTTTATCTTCTCCTTCCTCTGGTTGCCTGATGAAGAGTATCCGTGTCGCCTCTGGGTATGGTTCGCCTTCTTTTCAATGTTGCGGCTCTGCTAGGTCAGCTTATTAACCCATCAATGTTTTGCAGGGCATGTCTGAAGAGGCTACCAAGTCTAATTCCCATCCCACTTCTTCTCAGCAAGCTATGAGCGAGGATGATGCTGCTGATGAAACGTGGGAAACAGTAATGGTGCGACTCAACCAAGGCCCTCCCTGGAGGAAGGTATTGCAGACGCGGCTCCTGCCGCGACTCCAGTCGCAGCTCCATCCACAACTCCTGCTGCTGGTAGGGTATCTACTGAAAATAGAATTCCAGCTCCAGGAAATAGTTCTAAGTCAATCGCAGATGCCATAATTTCTGCTGGAGACAAGCATGCTGCTCTGCTGCGCGGCTTAGTTGAGCAATTTTCTTCAAGTCGCCAGGTACATATACCGTAGCCCCCAAGGATCAAAACCTTGTGTCATCGCACGGGGTGTTGATTCTTTTCCTGGCTTCAAATCTCGAGCCCCCAAATTCCTGGATAATTTACCTATGCGTTTTGCTCTGTTTGTTTTCAGCGTGAACTGTCCTTGCTTGATGCTTCTGGCTCAATAAAGGGTAAAGGCATTTCCATAGACCATCCTGAAATGATGCAGTCTCGCCTGGAGCAGCATAATGAGGTCATTAGGGACCAAGATCAGGAAATAAAATCTCTCAAAGGTCAACTCGACTCCTGCGAAGAGCAATTTAAAGAACTTGAAGCGATATGCAGCAGCGACTCATGGAGAAAGACGAGGTCATTAGATCTTTGCGAGAAGGGCTGACTCTTAAATCTGAATTGATTGATCGCCTGAAGGGAGACCACGCAAAGGAACTCGCCGCGCGAGATGAAAAATATAACTCGCTGCTCAAAGCCTTTGAGGGTTTTGGCTCCATGGTCAAATCAGCCGTCCTGCAGCTTGCTGGTTGGTCTTTTATTCCTTTAATCATACATATTTTGGGTAACCAACGTTAGTCTCTGACTTGTTTCTTGCCTTTTCTTTCTTGACATAGGACCTGAGGCCCCAGTGTCCCGCTCCAATTGAAGGATCAACTGGTATATCTGTCTGACTCAGCCAGCGCTTCTTAAAGGTTACCAAGGAAGTTATGACGGTAATCTCTCCTGCGACTGATGGCCCAACATCTTGCGAGTATTGGATAAATAAACTGCTCAAGGCTCCACATTATGTCTCTGATTGGAAACGATCCTCTGCTCGCGCCGGAGCCGCGCATGTCTTGACATTGCTTCGAGCATATTATCCAGAGATAGATGTTGGCAAGGTTGCTCGCCACGGCCTGGCGATGAGCGGATGATACTGAACTGCCAATAAGCGAGTACTTCGATATCTGGAAAGGGATGCGCGGTATGCCACAAAATTTGTTGATAACTTAGACTTGGGCACTTATCTCGATAAATTCAATCTTGATGGGAGCAAGGTGTCAAAGGAAAAGTCCTCAGGAGCTGAGTCATCTCGGGCTGCCACTCCAGCAACAGTATCTGGTGGCCCTTCTGCTCGTCTGGCGGCGCCCTGATTATTAGGACACCTGCGACTGCAACTGCGAGACAAGCCGCGCCAATTCCCACTCCTGTTGCTCGGAAGAGGAAAAATAAATAATGTGGGACATGCCCGTTAGTCTGTAAGATATTCATGTATTATAAACAGTATTTTTGTGACCTATAAGCAGGTTCTTTTCTTGATAATTCCATTAAGTAGACGCTCGCGCGGCTCAGTATTTCCTAGGAACATGTGTGTTCAGGGTCGAGAGCGGCCATGATAGGCAATCAAGCTCGATTGACGCCACACCCCAGTACTTTGGTCGCATAATGCAAGACGCTTCTAGCTTAAGGATTGCCACTAGTTTGGCAAAATTTGAGGTGCGATTGGTACTCGCGATGCTCGTAAGGAGCCCTCAAGGGTCAGTGATATATGAAATTCAAAAGACTCAGCGACTCAATGATAGTTGAGGCGAAACGACAAACCCTTGAATGTCAAGGGTGCCGGCTTTATTTCATAATCACTCGATGTTTTACAGGGTGTTACAGGATGATGCAGGCCCTTTAATGCGGGTTTTCTATTCCCCGCAGGCCATGCATACTTGATACTCATCGCACTTAGTTGCGAATTAATACTCCTAACGGAGTGGGTTGAACACCTGATTGGTTCAATTTTGAGTCGCTAAAAGCGACTCGGGTCGAGCATGATAGCTCCGATGTATGTCTCATGTTGAAGCAGAGAGCAACTGTGTGGCGATCAGCCGCACTGAGCTGCGACTTATGTTGAGTTGAGTTTGCTTTGTAAGGACTCACGATAACTGAGCCCCTTTGGCTGGGGTTGTTGATCGAGGCTGGTTTATGCACATGCGCCATTTCTTGTCTTCTTTTTGTATCAAGGCGACCTCTGGGGCATTATCTTGCTGATGCGCGACTTCTCGGTGGGTATTTACCATCCGGTGGCTGCATCCTGTTGGCCGCTTCCGCGGTACCTCCAACGCGACTCGTTTTGAGCTGCGATTACGATCTGCGACTGATATCCATGTGGAGTTGGCGATGCAAGCTTCTTCTGCGAGTACTGAGCCTGCGTTCTCGCATTCTAACGCTCTCTGCTGTCTCCATATATTGTAATAACACCGTTTGGTCCTGGTATCTTTAACTGTAGGTAGACGTAGCAGGGGCGAGCGGTAAATTTGACATAGGCTTCTCTTCCAAAGATCGCATGATATGAGCTTTTGACTGCTACAACCTCAAAGTCTAGGAGCTCTGTGCGGAAGTTCCGCTCTGTTCCAAAGCTAACTTCAAGTGTTATCTTTCCGATTGGTCGCGTAACAGCTCCTGGGATTATGCCTTGAATTTCTTTCCTGGATGGTCGCAGCCTGTCTCGGGTATATTCATTCTTCGGAGCGTGTCTTGATATAGGATGTTTACTCTTCCTCCTCCGTCCATTAACCTTACTTAACTTGTATCCCGCGACTTCAGGCGTGACCACAGAGCTGGCTGTCCTGGATCTCTTACTTCTGGGGGGTGATCGCCGCGACTCCAAATAACCGATTGCTCTGTCCAGCGACGATACCTTTCTGGCGTTGAAATCTGACCGCTCTTCCGGCTTCCATCCGTGTTTGTACTCCACTGTATGAAACTGTCCTATGTTTCTTCTAGGTAAAACGTCAGGCTCTTGACGAGAGCTAGATTTATTCTTGTGCTGCATCGATTGCTGCGAGCTGTATCTGGCGTGTCGCCTTCTTTCCACCTCCGGTAATAATGACATTGCGCCTTTGTGTGACCCGCTGGCCTGCCATCTCTCCTGCGATGTAAGTCGCAAGGCACGTCGAAGATCCCCTTGCAGTTATTAGGGAGTAAGGCCTTATCACTCCCTTGCTCCTGCATCTGGTGTGCGCGACGTTCAGTTTTCGCGACTTGCAATTTCCCGTTGGGTTCTGTGATAAGCCGCCTGTCCCTTTATCTGTCTTTGCGTACTTGTCAGCTGTTGCCAAAAGCTGGTCGAAACTATCAATCTTGTGCTCAGCGCGACTTAATTTGTGCACCAACGGCTCAAATCTACAGTTCTTTCTCATAGCTTGTATTGCAGCTTGTACTGTTAAGTTTTTGGCGGAGCCAAGGATCTCCGCGATTCTCTTGATCCAGTCGCCGCTTGATTCGTCCTCTTTTTGAATGCATTGTCTAAGGTTTTTCATATCTTCTGTTTGGAATCTGCGGATGAACTTGTCCTTCAAGTCTTCCCATGTGCTTATTGATTTTGATGGCAGCCTTAACAGCCAATCCCTAGCTTCTCCCTGTATTGCCAAGTGGAAGTATTTCGCACGTATTTCTTGAGTCACATCAGCCCCTGTTATGCTTGCCTCGTAATCTTCTATCCATAAGGCAGGGTCTTGGTCACTGCGATAGGTGGTGACTCGCTGCGACTCGTCGAAGTTCGGGGGGAAACGAGTGAGCCGTATTTCCTCTCCAAAACATGCTGGTCCTTTAATAATGAATAGGAGTTTACTGGCGCTGAATCTTCATCTGAATCAGTTTCAATCTGGGATGGCTGAGTCGCTCCGGACGTCCGTGACTCGCCTTCTATCTTCTTTTCTTTTTCCAATGATACCTGCAAACCTGCTAGCTGGTTGACCACTTCTTCGACGCTGCACCTTTCTCCTCCCCATGATACCTCGTTTTGCGGCTCATTGGGCGTGACTCCATACATATTTGCTTGTTGTAAAGCAGCGGTTTGCAGTAGGTCGATCGCATAGCGAGCTTCCTTATCAGCTCGTGTGTCTCCAACCGGTGCTATCTTTGACAATATCCCTATCGCGGCGTGCACGTTGCTCTCTGGGTCGCCGTGGAACTGTGATTTCATCTCTCCTTGTCCATCTTGATCTGATGTTTTTGCTGCCAACGACGGAGTCGCCACTCTTCTTCTTGGAGTTTCTTGCGCTCAGATGTCGTCTTGGTTCGCACCGCCTGGTGCTTCGGCTGGCAGCGACGGAGTCGTCGACCTTCTTCTTGGAGTTTTTCGCGCTCAGCCGCGAGTCTTTGTGCCTCTTCACAGAGTTCCGTCCTGATAGCTTCAATCTCTTCAATCTTGAGGTCTCCTTCCTGATTTGGTAGAGATCCCCAAACAGGTCTTGACGGGACGGGGATGGGCAGTCTTGCCGTAGCTTGTTGTAGCTCCTCCAACACGCGGACCCTGACCGGCCGCAGTTCCTTCACCGATTCGCTTCCTTGAGTCGTCAGATCTGCGACTGACGGATCCGACGAAAACTTTTACTGATCCGATGGGAACGATGTATCCAAACTCGATGCGATCTGCCTCGGGTCCCCACTCTGAGTCGTCGATGAAGGGGACCCCATTGATGTCTTCAACTTGGCCGATGGCGATGTCCTTGAAGCCTGATTTCGATCCTGCGCGGAACGTGACGCTTTTGACCGCAGGCCCCACGGTGGGCGCCAACTGTCGTGGGTTTGTCACGTCAGGTGTCATAGATGACTTCGTAGGTGTGGGATTATGCGAGTCAAGCATCTCCGAGCTTGGGATCGCAGGAACAAAGATCAACACAGATTTACCCAGGTTCGGCCCCCTCAATGTGAGGTAAAAGACCTACTTCCTGCCTACCCTAGATTGGTATTGATATGATAATCGAGGTGTTACAATGGAGGCGATCCGATCTGGTACTCGCCGTATGAGCTAGGGTTTGGGGCTTGATAGCTTGACCCGCTCTAAGTCCTGCGAGTCCTCTTTATATACACAGAGGCTCGCTAGGTTACAAAAGGAAACTTCCCCATAAGGAATACGTCCACAGAGGCCTACTCGGAGACTACTTGGTCTTCACGTCCTCCGGGATATGTCTTCTAGATCTTTCCCCTTATGGCGGTTCAATATTGGGCTTGCTCCCAAGTGGGCCTTCGTCCGTGCGAGTAAGTTAAGTCGCACTGGGCCGTGGGTTAATCCAGAAAGTATTCCCCCGACAGCCATGACCGTGCCCGTCACCGCGACTACACCCGACACCGCCAGCGTGCCTGCCGTCAGGCACCGCCACCGTCTTCGCCGTCCGGCACCGCCACCGTCGGCGCCGCCCGGCACCACCACCGTGCCCGCCGCGCCCACCACCGCGACCGTGTCTGCCATCCCGACTGCACCGGAAGCCCGCCACCGGAAGCCCGCCACCGTGCACGTCAGCTCGGCGCCAGCCACCGGATCGGTGTCTGTCGCTGCCGAATAAGCCACCGTGCATTCCAGTGCCCCGCCGCTCAACATCTCCGAATTTGTCGGTAAGGCTATTCTCCGAATTATCCTGGATAAATATGTCTATTTCAGCTTGATAAAAATGTTTGTTTGCACTCTCCGAATTATCCTCTATAAAAATGTCTATTGGAGGTACGATCATGTCCTGGCCATGGTCACCATCTCGTTCTTCGGAGGAAGTGGAGGTACGTAATGACCGTAGGAAATTCCATTAAGTTGTTATTTCAGTGATTTGAAATGTTTGTTCGAATTTTTACAGTTCAACATGTTAGCTTATGATGCGATGTATATTGCGTTCAAAGAAGAAGAAACTCTGTGGGGTATAGAATATTGCAATGGAGGAGAGTATGATTTGTTTGGGCGGCTTGGCAATATCTGATCTAGTGGTAGAAGATATTGAACTGGATGAAAAAAAAGAAACCTAGATTGATACCGGAACTTGAAGTGAAGTTAGAGGAGAAAAGTGCATACATGTTGGCAATTATCTCACCATGCATGCGTAGAGATTGGCCATGCATGCGTTTAAAAAACATGTCTTTTTTATTATATGCGTAGAGATTGGCCATGCATGCGTTTAAAAAACATGTCTTTTTTATTATATGCGTAGAGATTGGTCATGCATGCGTTTAAAAACATGTCTTTTTTATTATATGCGTAGAGATGTACTCCCTCCGTCCTCAAATAAACGGATCTAATGATATCAATTTAGTGTCATAAATGTTGTCATGTTTCCCTATAAAATTGGTCAAATTTAGTGTATAGTACTTTTTTCCTTTCTGTTCCAAGAAGTACGTATGCAATTGGAGGGACTGTACGGAGACTCGTCGTCGCTGCGCCTCACGGACTTTACGGAGACGCGTCGTGAAGGAGTTACTACGAATAAGTTTGCAATTTGGACCCTAGGGTATGAAGGAACTTTGCAATTTGGACCCTAGGGTATGAATGATCAAAGTTGGTCAATCAGGTCGCAGAATCCAAACCATGCTTAATCAGCAATCAGGTCGCAGAATCAGCCTACCCGCGGATCGGCATACCAGGCGTAACCCTAGCGCTCGATCCAATCCGTCCACGCAGAGCAATCAATGGCTCGCATCGTCCAGGGTTTTGTGAGGTTTTGTGAGGGATTCCACGATTACGGTCGAGCATAACTAATTCATAAAAAAATCGAAAAAATGGAAATCTTTCACACATAGTCCTTCTATGTTACTAGGTTTCTAAAAAAATTTGAAACTTGGTCTACTGATAATTCTATGAAAAAACCTTCACAAACTGAGCTATCTCGAACTATGCTGGTGAGTTTTCGGGGAAAATGAGCTAGGGTATGGGTTATTCATACATAGTTTGTCCAAATGATCCAATTTTCGTCATTCAAGCTATATTTGCACAGTACATGCCATGGCTAACTTTTTGGCTCATTTTGAGAAGGTCGAAAGAACAACTTTCTTACGAATGGGGCTGTTTACCCTAGTTTTCAGGGGAAAATGAGCTAGGCTATGGGTTTATTCATACATAGTTTGTCCAAATGATCTAATTTTCGGAATGCAAGCTATATTTGCATAGTAGATGCCATGGCTAACTTTTTGGCACATTTTGAGAAGGTCGAAAAGAACAACTTTCTTACATATGGGGCTGTTTACCCTACTTTTCAGGGGAAAATGAGCTAGGGTATGGGGTTATTCATACATAGTTTGTCCAAATGATCTAATTTTCGGAATGCAAGCTATATTTGCATAGTAAATGCCATGGCTAACTTTTTGGCTCATTTTGAGAAGGCCGAAAGAACAACTTTCTTACAAATGGGGTTGTTTACCCTAGTTTTCAGGGGAAATGAGCTAGGGTATGGGTTTATTCATACATAGTTTGTCCAAATGATCTAATTTTCCGAATGCAAGCTATATTTGCACACTAGATGCCATGGCTAACTTTTTAGCTCATTTTGAGAAGGTCGAAAAAAACAACTTTCTTACAAATGGGGCTGTTTACCCTACCTTTGGAGCTATTTTAATTCAAACTTAAAACATGACCAAATAGAGCACTGGAAGTAGTTCAGAAAGATGGATACCAATGTCTAAGGAGTATCCCAAATTATTTAAACAAGTTTGCGCGCACTGGACATGCCAGAGCGTGCACATAGCGCGCACTTAAGCTGTTCGATAGAATTACAACAAATGTTCACACTTTTTTCTTGCTCCTTGTGTTATCTGCTGGGGCCACGGTCTTGCTCCGGTGAACCTTTGTTGTCTAACCGTTGTCTTCTTGGCTCTTTTGTTCTTCGTGGTGGTGTCTTGTCGTGGTGGTGGGGTGGTGGTGAAGGGCACTTCCAGTAGCCGAGAACTTGTTGACCGTAGGAACATGATCAGTACTAGGAGGTTCAAATTCAAGAATATCTGCTGCTTCATATTCAGCCCACTCCGTGGTTATAAATTCTTCTCCTTCTGTTGATTCTTCGCCTCTATTCCTTTTGGATTTGCTCTTACTCCAAAATTCTTTGGGTTTGCGCTTCAGTTTACTTATCCTAGAGCTGGCATTCCAGATAGAAGTGCATAGAGTATTAGAACAAGAGAAAACAAAATGAGATCTGCTGCATTACAAAAACCAAAGACAAACATACCAAGCTGAAGCCACGGCGACACTTGCTCCGACATCCTCTGTGTCATCTTCTACGGCAATATCTCCCTTAGTCACGCCATCTAGGAATTCCATTGGCATTGCATTGCTGCAGGTCCGTTTCGTATGCCCAAACTGTCCAATCTTCCGCACTTCCGCTGCTTAGTTTTTCCTTTGCCTCCCGCTGGCGGTCTAATTCTATTCTTGATTGGCCTTCCAGCTTGTCTGACTAGACATGGGCCGAAAATCTGGACACCTGGATTGACGAATTCCCATTGGTCTTTTCCCAACAATGCAGGCACGTTCTCAGCATATGCTGCCCTCATCTTAGCAACAGAGTAATATTCAGACACAAATTATCAACCTCAAACCCGCTGCACATAATGAAATACATGGCATGTATGCATGGCTGACCACGGAGCTGCCATTGATTACAACGACATGTCTTATTCCTTAAGTGCACTGGATACCTCCATTCCTGTCCGTCTTTGCTAATATAAGAGACCCTCCCTCTTCTGGCGATACTTTACTAAGTTTCAAATGCAATTCTTTTGCTAGTGCATTCAAAGCCATGACCACGGATGGAATGATTTATGGCCAGCATATTTATGTTCTGCAATTCTTTTCCGTAGTTCCATCTTATCCATTATCAGCAGCCTTATCTTGTCAAATATTTCCCACACCACAAGACCTTTCAATGACTTAACCTTTGCATTGAAACACTCCGCAAGGTTACTTGTCACATAGTCCACCTTGCACTCGTGACTGAATTTGCATCTTGTCCACAGCTTTCCATGATATTGTTCCAGGTATGGCTTCACCCCAACATTTGCGTCGCAACTCGCTTTCAAGTGGCGGTTATACTTCTTCAAGCTGCAGGTGTACGCTGATGGCCACGGGTTGTCAACAAACACTTTTCCCTTGTATTTCTTTTTAAAATTTGTGACAAGGTGTCGCATACATTCCCTATGCTCCGCTTCAGGAAACACGGCTTCTACTGCAGTCTCCAAACCCTTGCAAGCATCTGTGTGTATAGCCAATCCTCGTGGGGACCCTATAACGTCGTGCAATTTCCGCAAAAACCAAGTCCAACTTTCCTCTGACTCTACCTCCAACACACCAAAAGCAACGGGGAAAAGCCAATTGTGTCCATCAACTGCACAAGCAGCTACTAACTGTCCTTTCCATATTCCATTTAGAGCAGTTGCATCCACATCCAAATAAGGACTGCAACCATTTAGAAACCATTCGAGCAAGCCTTGAAATAGACAAAAGCCCTTCTGAAGCAATTTTTCTCCTTCTTCTTCCCTCCCACTGTACTCCTCTTTGTGATAGTCGATCTTACACACTGCCTGGACTTGCCTTCTCCACCTCAGCTTTGAATGTGTACAGCAACCGAAAACTTTCATCCATGATGCACCGTTAATCCTCTCAAGAGCCTTCTCTCTAACATAATATAATTTCATGTAGGGCATTTTACCGTCGTGGCTAAAACGCTCCTTCACTTTGACGCCGAGGGCAGTTGCACCAAGATTTGGTTCCTCTTTTAGCCAAGGAATCATAAGCTCTACCATCCAGTTGGTTCTATATAATTTAAGTCTCCGGTTCCCCATCTTCGAACCACAAGCGTGTGGAACATCGTTCCGTCTTATCTGAAATACAATGATAAGTATATATTAGACAATTGTGTACAGACCATGATTGTAGCTAAAATCAAGACAGAGATTAACCAATTACCGTAACAGTCTTTTTCCTTCGATCCCTAGTGGCATGCAAATTCCATCGACACCCTGGGTCTGGGCATTGAATAGTCAGTCTTCTTGGCTCACTCTTCACAATCTCGTAATCATTTGTTGTCTTAATGCAATAACAAATACTGCATTCCGTAGCTGTTCCATGTTTTGGAATCGTGTTCCTGCACTAAGATTAGGATTGGCGGTGTCATACTCAATCACTGGCTGGTCTTCGCCTTCGTATTCATCTTCAATCCCATATTCTTCGTCCTCAGCCAGGTCTTCGTCATCAATTTCGTCAAATGGAACGATGGCCTGTTGGCATTCTTTATCTACAAAGTCAGGAACCATCTTCTCATCTTCATCATCATTTCAGGGAACTTCCGCATCGGGCCTCTCATCAAAATTCTCATGGTCCGCCGTGGTCGCAGCACCCGTGCGCGCCGTGGCCGCAGGGGCCGCCGCGGCCGCAGTGTCCTGACTTCCACTGCCAGTAGGTTTCAGTGGATCGGACCTATGAGGAGTGTTTGGACGCTCAGAATTAACAGACAATCTTGATTTCTGAACAGGATTGATCCTTCCCTTCGGCTGTGCCGCCGAATTCTGAACCACTTTGATTTCAATTTTACCAAAGCGGGCAGAAGCAGACTGAGCAAACATCATATTTAATGTATACTCAGAAGTTAGTGGCAGAAATCTTTCTCGATTTCTTCCCAGTAATTCAAACAAACGGTATCGCCTTCGCTCCAGGAATATAGAGATTTGAGTTTTCCTCTCAATCCCACGAGCGAAGTATCTGTTCCTACGATCAAGGGGTAATAGAATTGGTTCGCACCACTCGATGTGGTAGTTTCCATTCTGACGGCCAAACGAAAAGCAATATTCCGATTCATCCTATTGGATGAAAATTAACGAACTAAAGTTAAATCGCAGCCCTATATACTAGCAGATCACACAATCGAGTGATTCAGTGCTTACCCTGCCGGAATCCAACTGTCACCTGATCCCGGAGCCACCCAATCCTCGCCGCGACTAATAGGGTTGTCGGCGGGGTCGGGTGGGGCGGTGACATTCGCCATTGATGCGTCGTCACAGCTCCCGTCAAGCTTCCGCAGATCACCTCACGCGGAGTTGCTCGTCGCTGTGGTCGGGCGGTGCGGGGGGCACCGTGCCGGCGGCGGCGGATGTGAGTGGGGGTCAGACCGGGTTGGGATGATTCAAAATTGGGGCTAGATCGGGGACGGGTTGATTCAAATGTGCTGCGCCAGGCCAGCCCCACTTAGCTCCGTAACGGTGAAACCTTTTTTTTACGGGAACAGTCAAACGAGGTTGACCAGACGGGAAGAGCCGTTCCGCACCCTTGCGCGCCTGGGAGGAGCAAAGTGGGGGCAAAGGTGAGGAAAACATACACCGTGGGGCACGAATGAGGAAAACATGGCCAAGTGGGGCACCAAAGTAAATAACCCTTTAAAAAAATCCTTTTTCAAGGGGAGCAAATCCCCAAACACAGCGGTTTACACGTGGAGGCACTACCCGGATACGCTGGAATTGCCGCATGGGCGTTCTTGGTTGCGGGGGCGGACCCGCTTCTGCCTGTCATTCCTCTAGGACGTTGCCTGCGGTTTACACACGGGGCTCGGCCCGGAAACGCTTGCTGGCCCTATTGGTTCTCTGGGGTGCTACCAGCGGTTTACACACGGGGCTCGACCCGGAAACGCTTGCTGGCCCTGTTGCTGCGGGGGGCGGACCCGCTCTTCCCGACGCCTTGTGACGTTGTTTCAAGGGAGGTACTGGTGGGGGTTCCTGGGATTCTCCGGTACGCGCAAGCTTCCCACCCCTTCTTCCCGGGAGGGCGGTCACCCGTTCAAGGAAGGGCACTGCCGCACAAGTGTATCCTCTGTGGGGAGGGTTGCTAATCCCTCCCCGCCTTGGTTAGTGGGTCCGCCCGCCGTGGCCACAGCAAGGACTTTCCCATCACCTAGAGGTCCTCGTCTAGTGTGGGGGGAACGCCCCGCGGACTAAGCGGTGGTGCAGATTCGCAACCCGCCCGGCATCGGAGCCATTGACGGGAAAGACGAAGTCCTTCCCCTTTTGGTCCCCGAGATCCCTTCCCGAGGTCCTCTGACCGGTTCAACCCATGGAGTCGCCGTCAGGGAACCGAGTCGGTGTGGACCCTGGGGCGATCTATCGGGGCCTCGTCCTACTCCCCGGGGGAATTCAGCTGGCGCTGCTCCAGATGCTCCTCCTTCGCCTTGGGCTGCTTCCCGGGGCATGTGCCCTGCAAGGCTCTCTCCGGGCCAGTCGTATTTGGGCGGGGGCCGACTGGCCAGATGCGTCCTCCGCCTGGATGTAGCGCTCGACAACCTCCCACAGCTCTTGGGTGCTGCCGAGAACGCTTGGTCGTAGTTCTCCAGGAGCCCTGGGTCGTGGACGCATCCTTCAAAGGCTCCGATGACGATGCCTTCCCGAATCCGCGGCACCTACGCAACTAGGTGGCGGAAACGCTCCACATATCTCCACAGCGGCTCGCCCCGCTCCTGACTGATGCGCTGAAGATCTTCGAGGGGCCTTTGAGGGGGGTCTTCTGGCCCCAGGACGCATGCCGATGAGCCCCGAGCTCGGTGGTCCGCCAGAGTGTTCGACGACGGCGCGCCCGGGTGCTCCGCGGAGCCGGCGCATCGGGCTGTAAGGAAGCCCCTCCCGACCCCACGCCACCCACCAGCGGGGGCCACGGTGATGGGCTCCATCCCATGGCATCGAATCAGACAGTCCACCATGCACTCCATCCCCGCCAGCCGGCCTGGGACGACAGATCGTCCTCAACGGCCGTGGGCGAGTTTCTCAGCGAAATACACAGCGCCGCCAGCATGCGTTCTTCGGTGACGAGATCCACCGCATGTCCTTCCTCTGGAACTGCTAGAGCGGGCGGTCCGCCGCCCCTCCGCCCTCTGTTCCGGAGGATCGTGCCGGAAGGCGCCGAATCCGGGGCCTGCTTACCACTACAAGAAATATGCTATCCAGTGACCCTCAATATTGGTCGCTAAAAAGGTCGTGTTCATTCTTTTGTGACCTTGCGACCAGAAATTGTTGGTCAAAAGATGGGGGTCAAGATCTGCACAACGCGACCTTTTTTGGGAATTGGTCGTGGACTGCCACGACCAAAATAAAAGGTCGCAGATTTTGTGACCAATCTATTTGGTCGCCGTCAATTCAGCCAGGCCACGTCATATCCAACGTGGCAAGGCTGACGTGGCAAAATGGTGACCAAATGAAATGGTCGTGGATCAGAATCAGCCCAATCCAGTTCGGCTGAGTCCAACAATTCAGCCCATTTATGTTTTTTTGTGCTAATTTTGTAGAGCTGCGTGGGCCAAGACAACTATTTGGCCTTATTGTTTTCTAGGCATGGCCTTTTTACGGTCCATTTTGGCCTTTTTATAGTCCATTTTGTTCTGGTCCGTGGTCTTTTTGCAGTCCATTTCGTTCAGGATTTTTGTTATGGGCCATGGTCTTTTGCAATCCATTATAGCTTTGAACGTCATTCACAGATTTCAATTTACACAATTTAACATAAAAAATTAATCACTGACTTCTCTCGAATTGGTTAAAATCCATAAATTGTTCAATCAAATGTATCAACAGCAGATACAGGTCTAATTACAGTTTAGATCATGCAAGTATACAAACAATCAAGAACAGGTACACTAGCACCAAACATGATCTTCTAAAACTGCTGTGCCCATCTCCAGGATTCTTCTAATCTTCTGTCACAGCAGCAACCTTCACTTAAAAGGGAGACTTCTGAGTTACCCTGCAGCAATGTACATACACAGAAGAACCAGTGCATAACTCACAGAAATGCAAGAGTTCCATTAGCTTACAGTAATATAAACTCACAGAAATGCAAGATATTAAATCATATATGGAGTTGCAGCCCAATGGAATGGAAGATAATTGCATTCTGGTTTTCACCGATTAGAAAGATAGCAAAGATCACAAACAGGTTGAGCACAAGTTTTAAAAAACCCAATTATGAAACATCAAATGTATTTGTATAATCATATAGAATCAGCATTTGCTCAAGCCCAACCACTATGTCCAGAATCTTTTCTAACTTATATCAGAATTTCAAATGGCTATGATGAGTAGTACTGTTCAAGAAGAAGTGTCCATATGGTACTGTTATGTAGAAGAATAGCCAGACACAATAATCTTTCATGCTAGGCAGAATTTTCGATACAGAAATTACAATGTAAAAATGAACAATGAAATATTCCGTACAGTCCATATGGTACTGTTATGTAGAAGAATAGCCAGGCAATAATCTTTCATGCTAGGCAAATTTTCGATACAGAAATTATTATATTATTAAAGTAACAAACATTTAACGGCTCAGATTAATCAACATCTAGCAGTAAAAAATAACGGTTCAGATTTAAACATAACGCTTCAGAGTTGACCGAACTCTATAAGAAAAAAGTGCATAATCGTTAGAAGCCATGATGAATCACGTCTGCCTAGATAGAGTAGGCAACGCAAAGTCCTCACGTAACACGTATACATCTTCTCGGTTAAGATACATAATCCACGGCTGATACAACACATATCGCGAGGATAATTAGGAAACTCTATTTTCTACCGTGATTGGTGCAACCTCCCTAGAGGAACCCTTGGCGGCGATTTCGGCCTGCAGGTTGTGCACAATGGAGTAGTAAGTACGTAGATGTCCACGGCTGATCTGGAGATGGCAGCGTCCTTGGCTTGGAGGCGGCAACGGCGGTATGACGCCGACGAAGCTAGCTCGGGCGACGACGGTGATCTCGCGCGAATGAAGCTGACAAACTCAGAAGGTTTCAGCAGTCTATGAGGTATCCATATAGCGATATTAATCTCGCAAGAAGCTGCGATGTCGGAAGCAGCGACG